>CM077104.1:28682913-28717900 GCA_039619505.1 Cimex hemipterus | reverse complement strand
AGAGAGAGGAGAGGGAGAAAGAAAAAGAGAGATAGAAAGGGAGAGGAGAGAGAGAAAGAGAGAGAGGAGAGAGATAGAGAGAGAGAAAGAAAGAGAGATAGAAAGAGAAAGAGAGATAAAGAGATACAGAGAGAGAGGAGAGAGAGAAAGAAAGAGAGAGAGAGAGAGAGAGAGAGAGAGAGAGAGAGAGAGAGAGAGAAAGAGAAAGAGAGATATAAAGAGAGAGGAGAGATAGATAGATAGATAGATAGATAGATAGATAGATAGATAGATAGATAGAGAGAGAGCGAGAGGGGGGTGAGAGAAAAGTGTATGATTACAATTAATTGACACTATATAAACTTTTAAGATTAAATATACATTCATTAATAAGGTGGGGTTGAGATAGTAAGTTTATGTCCGAGTGGATCGAGGTCACGATAGCTCAAGTGGTAGAGCAGCGGCGTATCTAGCCGAAGATCGTGGGTTCGACTCCCGCTCGTTCCTTTAACGTTTTTTAATTTCAACTATTGTAAAAACCTCAATTAAATATATTAAATATACATTTTATTAAGTTATTGGGCAAAATTAGAAAAATAATTGTTTTAGAACTTTACGTAACACTATCAATAATTTGGTGATAGATAGTGTTCAAACATTGAAGTTGGACATGCGAAAATATTTTCAAATTTATGTTCTAAATGTCCACAAAGGCTCATAAAATTTTAAGTAAACTGTAAATTAATTTTAACCTTTATTACCTACTTTCGGATGCTAAATGCAGCGTAAATAATAAACATAGCCTCTAATGATAAGAAACGTAGGGATGTTAGCAAAATTAAAGTGGTAAGAACAATTATCAATTAGGCCGGTGTTTTCTTTTGTGTGTTTTCATTAAGTTAATTAAAACGGCTATCCGAGAGACAGTCAGAGTCTTGAAGAAGGGATTCTTACCCTTTAATTGCACTCGGTTTTAGTTGGATTGGATGGTTATCTCTCACGCGAAGTTTTCTTTCGTCCTGATCAATCACGAGCTGTAAAGAGAAGCCCTTCCTAAACAAAAATCGTAATTGTTCAACTCCCCAGTTCGATATTGCGTTTAAAATGCAAATAAATAAACAATTTAGTAGAAACATCCCATCGGAGACTATTTATCGTGTTTGTGTACAAAAGGGAATGATTAAGAGTGAGATTCTAATTTTGTGGCCAAAGGAAGATAAACTCTCGCGGTGTTTACAGGATCGTAACAAATTATTCCTGTTCGTCCCACGTGAGCCCTCGCTCGGATCGGTTATCTGTTGATTCTGCAATTAGCCCCCTTTATGAGATCCGGGTGCTTTTCTTCCTGCCGTTTTGCATTGCGACAGTCGGACCGAATGAATTGGGCCGATGTTTGCTAAGGAAGCTGTAAACACAGCGGGGATTTTAAAGCGACATGTAAAACCCATTGTCCTGACAATCGCTGTCTACCTTCCTTGACAACTTTTTGTTTAAATTTTTACTTCATGAATGGGTTCGTTCTCACAAGTTGTCTTTAATAATCGTTTTAGGTTTTTGTTTTTAATTTTGTCGAAGAGTACAGATCTGATTTATCTATGCACGAATTAATCCTAAAAGATTAATACTTTGTATTATTAAAAAAAAGAGCTATTTCGTTCAATTTCTCCATATTTCTTCTATTTCATCTCTATCTCTCTCATTACTTCCCTAGTACATTTATTGCTCTATATTCTACAAGTTAGAACAAAATATCTCATTCCTTTTGTCCATCATCCATTCTCTATCTCTTAATGGCTCTCCGCCAAAGTCTAACCACCTCTGTGCATTCATTCTCCCTCTCTCTCTTTCTTTCTCTCCCCATCACTCATTTGTTTTGCTATTCAGTCATTCTCTCCTTCTATCCCTCCGTCTCACTCTCTCGCTCTCTCTCTCTCGCTCTCTCTCTCTCGCTCTCTCTCTTCTCTCCCTCCGTCTCACTCTCTCGCTCTCTCTCTCTCGCTCTCTCTCTTCTCTCTCTCACTCCTTCGCTCAAACCATTTACACTATCCCTGTTTTCTTCCTTCTGTACTTCTATCTACCTTCTTTCTATCTTCTCTCTCTCTCTCTCTCTTTCTCTTTTCACCCAACCTCTCCTGCACTCCCCCTTTTTTCTCTCACTCTCTCTATGTATCTCTCTTTCTATTCCATATCCGTTTCTTAATCGTTTAGGCTCTCTGTTCTTCTCACTTAGCCAAAATCGAACCCCCATCTCTCATTCATACTCTCTCTTTTTTCTTTTCTCTCTCGTTCATTCAATTTATCTCTCTCACACTCTCTATGTCTTCCTGTCCCTCTGTCTTATTCTTTCTCCCGCCCACTCTATCTTTTGTCTTCACGTAAAAGGACAATTAAAGTTTCGGTTTACTATTGTATTCCAATGGTTTTGTGAAATGTAAGGTTCATAACAGGTATTTGTAAAAATTCATCAATCTATTTTTTAAATGGAAATTTGGTTCATCTTTTCATGAAATTTTATTCCAAAATCTTTCAAAAGTATTTTTGCATGTAATTTTTTCCAACTTTTCGAACAACAATATGTGGTTAAATAGACTGACCGGATTATATATATATACCAAACAATCGCCTATGACTCGAAAACGGTTGACAAATCGGTCGAAGTGAATAACCAAAAAGATTGAAAGATTATTAAAATTTCTTATCGATGGCTAAAGAGATTGCCTGTCTCCAGAGCTAACTTTGAAGTTTTCATAAAACGTGCAAAATTCACATGTTCACGAATTTTTGAATTTACTGATGAATGACTGAAAGTAGGGGAAAAACCAAAAACTTGTTTAGCCTAAAATTTTCTAAAAAATGTGACTTATGGCGGGTCTGTGATTTAAAAGGCTGGGTAATTATGCATTTCCAAAGTCGGCCATTTTTTCGTGCAAAGTCTAGGTAGGTGGTTTTCTTTGATGGGCGATGTATATTGGATATAATTTTAGAAACTTCGAAAATTATTGATTATGCTATTTATAATTTTTTTAATTGAGTACGATTGGGCAAAAGTTTGAAAAAAAAACTAAACCGTACGTATCGATCAAATTGATAATTCTTCTTTTCTCCATCTTGGATTGTGTTTTGCGGTAAGCGGACCACCATTATTTGTACACCCTGTTCAAAAACGAGTATATCATGTGGTTAAAACTGTCAAGCAAAATAAACGAGGCAAACGTAATGTTGCCAGTAATCAGACAAGCTTTACCTTATTCAATCTGACAGGTGGAATGGGGCTGTAATGGCTCGACCCTTTCTACCACAATGGTTCCTGGTATCCTAATTGGTTCCAATGGGGGCGGGCCTTAATCTGCCGGAACGGAATATTATCCATGACAGAAAAAAAAATGGCCTACTTCTTAGGTAGACTTACAACGGCGGTATACCAATCAGCGATCCATCATATAATTTTCATCTTAACCTCTTAATGACATTATTATGTTTGTCCATTTAATAACTGTAAGGCGGATTTGTTCACAACTTTGACTAACATTTGCAAAAGAAACTTTTATACATTCAAATCTATTGTAGGCTATGGTGTATAGTAGAGAATTTATTTTATTAACATAAATTAAGCCTTTTTAGTCACATTACCATGGAATTCCATTCAATAATGGGCTTGGGGATAGTAGAGTTTCATTGCTCAGACCATCTAACATAAAAACCTTTAACTAAGTTTAAGAACGGTTTGTCATCATCTCGCTCACCACTGTAATTTCGTACAACGGTAACTAGCCGTTTTGGAAAGAAATAATATTTTTAGATTGTTTGCCCGATGTTCACTCTTGTTAATTAGTAAAAAATTCTAAACTAATTTACTATTGTGAATTTAAAGCAACCGTTATTTCTTTACTAAAACCGGAAATAATAACAGAAAATTTTACTAATATAATAACAAAAACCAATTAGAGTTCACTCGCAGATGAATTATTTAATAAAATAATCTGTTCAGCTGAGTGATTCCAATAAATAAAAAAGTATGATAAAAGAATAGAAAAACTATTTTTCAATTAGCCCCCTATATCTCATAAATTAATAATTTGAATGTAAATTGGATTACATCAATGAAAAGGGGATTAAAAATCCTATAAGACGCATTTTATTGCTATAGTAACCTTTTTTTATTATTTTTTCTTTAATGGCCTCATGAACTGTGCATATCTCGCCAGACTATTTGTATTATGTTTGTTCCGTATTCGTTTTTGTTGGGAAGGGTATCTTGAAAAAAGGGCCAGAGACGACGGCGGGAATCGAACCCGCGACCGCGGGGTCTACTAGGTCTCTCACGCTAACCACGGCCCCCTACATAGCAAGCAAATTCCAAGTGAAAGATTAATTTTTTGTAAGACCTAGAATAGGGTCCGGGCTTATACTTTCTTCTGGTCGATCTGATTTTTCGTTATATAAAATTCCTTCTTGTCCTGGGAATCAAGATGTCATCAGGTTATTATTTTTTTGCCAAGTCTTTGGAAGTTTAGGATGCATTCAGAGATCATTTGTTTTACATGCTTTAATTGGTTCTTGGCAATCAGATCTTACGAGGATATTTTTACAGTGTCACCACTTTTATGATTTTCTAAGGCATAAGCATTGATAGCGTCTATTTCAGCTTCAACAAGACAACGTTACTGAAACTTGGAATATTCGGGAATCGTGAGATGCGGTCTGGTGTGACGTTGGTTTCAGAAAAACATTTTCTTTATCGTGCCAACGTTTCGATCTTTATTGAGATCATCTTCAGGCCCTGGGAGTGACAAACATTGTTTAAATTTAACAAATACATGTAGGGAAAAAGTGAATTTATACAAGGCAAAAATTTAGTTTTAAATCTCCAATCGAAGTATTTCTATTTCCGAATAATTACCACACATTTAAACTGTGAAATAAAATTTGAAAACTCGTAAAAATTCAAGTTTAAAACTTCATGGTGAAGTATTGATGACAGTTGACGAGACACCCTGAATATAAATATATATCGTCAGGGACGATAATTTAGACAATTTAGACATTTAGACTTCTTTTCTCATGGCTATAAATTTATGATTACTGTTGTTGACAGATTTATGTTAAATTTAACATAAATGTATGCTTCCAGTATTATAAATATATGACCGTATTTTGTATCCTGAGAAATTATTACTAATAGCTTCAATGTCCTGATGAAGAATTTCATTCAATATCTCATGGTTCTAAACTCCAACATTCCTATTCGCCTGCCTTATCACTGTTTTTCAATACGAAATTATAGATTAAAACATCTCTTCATTCCATATAACATATTATATTTATATATTTTAAATCTTAATCCTTCTTTGGATACAACTATTGGGGCTTAATAAATAATTTTAATCTTAAGTAGGTTTATAGGTATAGGTGCATTTTGTTAGAAACAAAAATTTCTTTAGAAAAAGTCTGATACTAATAGTTTACACCTTAATTCTCAGACTGAAATAAAATTAAATTTTAAGACAAAGATGCGCTTTTGTGACGGTCATTTCCTACAGTATTCTTTTACTTGTGTTCACATCAGCAGTGGCGGATTGTAAAAAAACCGATTTGTAAGTGATTTCGAATGCAGGGCTGCTGGATTTGAACCTGGGACCTTCAGGCCGTCATCGTGAATTATTTCTCTGTATCCCCTCATAGTTTTCAGAAATTATTTTGATATTTCCTGTGAATGGGCACGGCTTTAATGTCTTTTGATGGGTACACAGCAAAATCTGACGGGCCCGTTCAACTAGTCCCCTGTTGCAAGATCCGATTTGACGTACTGTTCACGAAGAAAGGGAGAGAATTTTTCCCTCTAGTCTCTCTCTAATTTTTCACCCATTCAGCCGTGAAAGGCGTTTGGACCCGCTTATAGGGAAGTTTTTATCTAAACGGCGGCTTTCTCCCATCACTTTGGGATTTACGGATCAGAAGGCCACTTCAGGTTTGAGTGATATTTATTGACTGTATTAGGAAGGATAATAAGCAATATCCTGGATAAAGACCGGCCATTCGTTTGACGACAAAGTTATCATCCTTATCACCTTACCAGAGTTCGGGGCATGTCTTATCCATTGAAAAACAATACGGATTATTTTCACTAAACAATAAATCAGCCAAGCTTTGCTTAGCTAGTAGAAAAAATTAGTGATTAACTTTCAAAATTATGATTATATATGAAAAGCTGATCGAGAATTATGCCAAGCAGGAAGATAAAGCTTTGTTTCTTTGTTGAACTTTCGCAGATTTTGATTGGCTAATGCAGAAATAAATCTTGATAAAAGATAAATATATGATCTTTTATCAAGATTTATTTCTGTATTAGCCAATCAAAGCCGTAGGCAAGTCTCAAGTATGTCCGGGAGAAGGTTTTATTACGATTTAGAATTTTCAAACAAATTAAAAAGTTGACAAATTCAGAATTGCAAACTCAAACTCTATTTCGCACGTTCAAATTGAGCGCGATTAAAAAAAAATCCAGCTACTCATTGGAACATTGCGCTGGCGGGAGTATCGGCGGGTTCACTTTTGCGATTCATGTCAAGGGACGTGTTTGTGGAAACCCTTCAACCTGACGATGAGCTAAGGGGCTCGAAATTCGGATTGTTGCGAAACAACATAAGTGAGTAGGAACCTTTTTTTAAAAAGGATTTTGCAAACTCTGGTTAACATACGTGACCAGTTCATTATGACTCATGTGCATGTTTCGCAAACTTTTAAATTAATAATTCAAGTTCAAAACCTCGAAAAAGAAAATATTTACCTTCAAACCTCGACGAGTGTGTAGAGCAAACTCGTGTAAAAACTTCTTTTTGAAGAAGAAAAATATTATGGGTTCTTGGATTTTGCCTTGAGCTACGCTTTAATTATTTTTTTAAGTCTGAATATTCTTCGCCCCGGTTAACTCAGTAGATCCTCCCTGTTATCATGTACTTTATTTATGTTGTATAACAAAACATCGTGTCAGGTCCTGTTCATTGTTTTCGTCAAGTCCAAGAAAATCTTAAGCTATTTTTTTCTTCTAGAACATTTTTTTATTATATCTGTTAACCAGTGTATGAGATATATTTCGTGCAATATATCTCAATATGTAAATATGCAATATATCTCAATATGTCAATTGAGATATATTGCACGAAATATATCTCATTATGCCTTTTTACAATCTGCTTCGGCATACCTTGGATGAATAATATTGATATGGGGATAGATCGACCTTACTTGGTGGTTTGCTTGGTTTCTTCAGGCGTTGTTTGAAATTTTACCGACATTAAGTATACATTCTCGATGAACGAGTTTATTAAAGTTTTTCGTTGAGATAAAAAAAAGTCAGTGTGCGGGATTCGAACCCACGACCTTCGGCTTGATACGCCGCCATTCTGTCACTTCAGCTATCTGTCTTCCTTCCTTTTTCTCATTTTTCAAACGCCATGCAAACTATCAGATTCTCGGCGACAAATGAAATGGCCACGAAGAGCTTTTAGTGAAGCATTAATTCATTAAATTCACTCTTTTTCTTGATCAGTTTGACGTTTGAAAGATGGAAAAAAGGAGGGAAAATTCAAAAGGTAGAGTTGAGATGGGAAGTTAGTGTCTGAGTGGATCGAGGTGACGGCATTAACTTTTTCATTTCAACCAAGCCCTTACATAAAAAGAATAATTAATTGAAATGATTTCTTGTTATCTACTATTGGCGATCGTTTGGTAAAAATGTATTCATTTGGTTCTATAAAAATGGTTTATATTTTTTTATTCGCCTACGTCTTTTAGATTTTTATCAAGGCATTCGTTATTTCCAATTTAAATCGAAAATAAATGCGAAAAAAAAATTCTTAGTTTTTCAATGTATGTTAATTTTGCCCCTGCCGTGCGTCTGCGGGTAAAAATGAATATATTTCCCCAACATACCGAAGAAATTATCATAGCTCGAACGGAGGGAGCGGTACGCTTTGAATATTTATTATTTCACTGTTATAGCCCAGCAGAGCAAATTCTACTTACTGGACGTTCTGTAATTCACGATCGGCGGATTTTGAAAGTGGAAATAAAATTTACGAGGTTTCATTGCTCCAATTGAAAGTAATTTATATTTAACTTGAATTTCAGTTGCTCTGTTGGCCTTTCTTTCAAATTTTTCAATTAATTAAGGCTTTTAGTTGAGATTAAAAAAAGTCAGTCACAAGCGGAATTACGGAACCCTTAAACCTTCCAATATCCAACCCCTCCGATCCTTTCAATCTAAAATCCTAAAGATCCACTCCACAATGACCTTCAAATTCCTTATATGCAAAAATTTATTCCCCAAACATTTTCCAAGTTCCACAAAAAAAAAACCACCATCCAATTAGTCTTGCTTAAGTCCAGTCCTATCCCAAAAGGCGTCTCAAAAGAAAATGGCCCCGCGACCTCTTTTCTGACTAGCCTAGCCTAGCTTGACTAGCCTTCAAGACTAGCCAGGTTCAAAATATTAAAATGTTCCTTCGGAATCTGAAAGACTTAAACATGTTCTACAGTGGCTCTTTTTTAAAATAAGCTGTTACAAAATATCACTGACTTACGACCACAGTTTTAACCACTGCATTAACTCACCTACGGATTAAAACAAATCCGAAACGGTGTGGATTGAAAGAAAAACATTTTTATAGATGAAGATTCAAGAAGGAAAAAAAATGAGTTGTGGTCGAAATATAAGAAAATGTCGTTTCCCATCTAGCTGGGAAATGACACCGATTTTGTCATTTTAAATGAAAATTATGTATGTTTATTGTACAATTCGATTCTAAAATTTATTTTATACTAGATTTACTGAAATGCAAATTTTGATGGGATCGACTGTTTCTGAGGTACGCCCGAATGAAGACGTGTAGGGTTATGATTTTTGTAATAAAACGGCCTCCTCGTTTATATCGAAAAGGATTAGGATTTAGCAAGTTAATTTAGAATAGGAATCGTCTCAGAATAGGGTATGGATCATATTATTGCTTTTACGCTTAGTTGATTTTTTGCCCAAAAAATAACTTTTTACAAAAAGAATTTTTTTTATATCATCATCGAGTCCGGTTTATTTTAAAAAATGCCTCTCCGTTATTATTACGTATTGTTGCAGATTTGACCATTTATTACAATTTGTGTTTATACTGTTCCCTGCGCAAAAAGGCATTAAAACCTCTGCATTTTAAACTAAAACGTGGAGGGCCATCTTGTTACAGAAAGTATACCCCTCACCCTTCTTCCGTCAGACATAACTCGAAAATGGTCGATACTATCAGAATTTTCCTTTCAGTAAAAGTGGCATAAAATAAACTCTAGAATGGAATAGCTCAATAAAAATATGGGATTCCTATTTAAAATAATATATTTAGTGTCATTTCACGGCTAGATGAGAAAGTTACGTTAAATCTGATACTGATACAAACCACGCGATTCCTAGACTAAATTAACTTGGAGTTTGTATAAAACCATTTTCTGCTAAAATTAATCGTTTCAGAATTAAATTGGTGGACTGTAGTAGTTGACACACCCATTATATTTTGGGGTGGTGTGATTTGGTTAAAACTTAAAATTAAAAATTGGGTAAAAATAAACAATTGTATTAAACATTGACAATTGTTTGCTTATAATCTCAATTAACCTGTGAAAAATTAACACGGGGAAAAATTGTAGTTTGGAAAGCTCGTCCTGGAGTGTTCAATGCTGCTTTTAGTGTTCTTTTCTAAAGGAAGTTTGTTATTTTTTACACCGGATCTGCCCGAATCGAGTTCCGGTTAAGCCGCTCCGTCATAATTATCACAGTCAGAGTGAACCCTTGTGGATAATCACCAGGGTGTAGGCCACTCCTAAATGAATTAATCCCCCAGGGTGTTTTGGATCGATCGACAGACCTGGCCCGGTCACGCCGCCGTTTCGCCCGTTCTGCAAAATCTTCCAATGGGAAAAGTTTCAAATTGAACTGTTCCGACGAATTGTATTTCGTTTGTACTTTCCAAACGGAAACAGGAAAAACCACAACGGCAATTTCATTTTTTTTTTAATATTATTTTTACGACGAAACTTTAGTTGGTCATATCTAGGTCGTACTTTTTAATTCAGAGCAGTTACATTCTTTTAAATTCACTGCTCTAATTTTTTTAAAGTACTTTCTTCACATATTTTCTCCATTATAAATTCAAATCCAGAATTTCCGGACTTTTTAAGATTGAGAGAACTTGTTCTTTAAAAAAACCTTCCCCACTGATTTATCCGTGTATTTTTCAATTCGTGTTATTTCATGTATTTAAACTATATATTCATTAATACAGTATATAATAATTGCACTGCTGTGAATTTTAGAGTCTAATTTATTAAAATAACGTCTATCCTTATTGATTTTTTTAAGTTACCTTACTTTAGCTACCGTCAGAATAAATGAGATATTGATGGGTATTAAATTAATCCCTATATGTGTATTACTCATAATTGACCTTAATTATTATTTTAATTAATCATATTTTTTATCTAAGATTTGGTTGAGATGTAAAAGTTAGTGTCACGAGTGGAATTCGAACACAGGACTTTCGGCTCGATACGCCGCTGCTCTAAACACTTGAGTATCGTGACTTCACGAAATAATAAGACAAATTTAAATGATTGACACAGTTATGAATACTAATTATACATATGGATTAATATGATAATTACAGTAGTACTTAATTCGCTAACAGCTCTCCGTGGTTACTTCTTAAGTCGCCGAGAAACAATGTTGATTACACGACGTTTGAAAATATGCCATAAAGAAGGAAAAATTCGTAAGGTCGTAAATGAGGAGTTGGCGTGGGTTCAAGTCTCGCTCGTGGCACTAACTTTTTCATCTCAAACTAGTCCTTAAATAATTAATTATAATTAGTAATAAAGTTATATATTGGTTGACTTGAAGTAGCCATGGTTTCTAAATAAAGGTTTGCAGGGGTTGCTGGTAAATCTATAACTGGAGAAATCTTTAAACAGTTCAATTAATAAGACTTGATATTCCAGTTAATTGAGCTGTGTAACATTATTGACAGAACCCCAATATTGGTAGATTGTATTGGCAGCTGATATTGATTACGATCTGTTTTGCTTTCTCTCTCAACTCTGAGGTTTTCACTAAGTACTGGAAAAAACAGGAAATAATGTAATTATGAAAATGCATAAAACATAATGACTGGAAAATGTGGCGTGCTTCCGCAATCCAGGTATTTTTGTGTCCACAGCGTGGGCTATGAGTTAATGTATTTATTGGCGTGAATGTGTGGTGTAAGAGGGCTGGTGGCTCAGTATTGAGTACCCAATCGACTCTCAATTAGATTTCGGTAATACGTGTAGAAGGTGGTGGAGGAATATCGAGTATTCCACAAACAAAATTGAGTGAATGATGAGAGGAAAGAAGAGACAGCATTAAAAGTGAGTAAGAGAATGTGAATGGGTTTAGATCCAAGAAGTGGCTGCCTTGCCGCTGTACTAAACTATCTGTTGACAGCACCGGGGTTGCACAGCACAGCCTCGGTGGATGGACGGATAAGATGCAAGTCTGTCCAAAAATAATTGTGACGATATTTTTCGGACATTGTACAAATGGTGGTAAATAATCAAGAACTTCTAGATTAACAGATTTAGTTAACAATTAGTTCTTCTATAAAACTTGTATTTTTTAAACCTCTGGATTGAATAAATGGAAAACACAAAATAGTTAATGATTATTCGGAGATCGTGAGATGCGGTCTCACGATCACTACATAGTCATTGACTAACTGTCACTAAACACCCCACAAAATCCTTGATATTAACTTGTTATCTGCCAGTACATTTTGGGTTATGTGTTAATTTCATACAGACATATAATTGACCGGGTTAGTGTAAAACGAATATTTTTATTAATTAAAACAAGTTATCAATATTATCGTGGTGTTTATTAGCATAGTTTTAATTTGTAGCCGCTTCTGTTGTAGTTTCTCCGGCGGATTGGTTTTCTACCTCCGACGCGAACTCTTCTTCAGGGACAACAGTCTCTTCGTGATACATATTTTCGTAGAGCTCAGCGTTGTAACCGTAAAACGGTGGTTCCTTGACTTCGACTACAGAAGGGGTGAATTCTTTTATAAATTGAGCTTCTATTTCTTTCAGGCGCAATAGTTTCTCGTAAGCGGATAAGGTATTCGGAGTCAGTATAAATTCTTTTTCGTTTGCGACCATCTGTTGAAGAACGATGGAAGTTTCAAAGCTGTCGCGACCGTGAGTTTTCGGTCCGACGTCCAGATAATTTTTGATTATGAAAAAATCCTCCTTCTCTTTTACATCGCTCTTGCCAACAGCGCTCGACATGACAGAGTCGTATATTTGTTGCCAAGTCTTTTCCATTATCACCTTGGGGGACTGAGTGTCGTCTTGTTGTTTCATTTCCTCTTCTACTGTAGCTGACTGTTTTTTCTCTTCGCTGATTCCCTGTTGTACAGCCTTTATTTTTTCCGCAACTTTCCTCTCCTGAGGGCGCCAGAACGGTATTTCACAGACTGTGGTGAGTTCTTTCTCATCTCCGAGTGCGATGGTTTCGGATCTGCACAGGTCGTCGACTAGCTCTAGACCTTCTACGTCTTCCAATGACGATAGTTCGTCTCCAGATGGTGGCATGCTCTCATCGGGCCGTTTCAACATATTTTCCCACTTCTTGTGTAATTGGAGGAGCGTACGTTTTTGCTTTTGCTTCAACTCTTGTCTTGGATCCTTTCCAGCGGCCAGCTGTTTCTCCTTAGAATCGTCTTTCATAGTATCATCCTCGTACTCCCTACATAACCCGACATCGACCTGTTTGACCACTTCCATTTTGGGAGCTTTACCCCATTCGTCTTTATGAGTGCGTGTAAAAACGCCATCAGTCATCTTAAATATGCGTTTTTCCATTTCTAACGTTCCGCGAGGATCTCTACTATACTCATCTTCCTCTTCGAACTCCTCTTCTTCCTGCACGTAGCGTTCTCTATGGCTTCTGCGTTTCTTCTTCCTCCTTCCTAATTGGAAGACTCGTTTAGCGTTCTGAAAATCGTCTTGGTCCTGTCTCGTTTTTCCTGTAAAAATCATGTTCTGCTGTTCGAAGGAATCGGCAGATAAGCTGACCGCCAAACTCGGCCTTTCACTCTCCTCTTCAGAGATTCTTTCCACGGGTTCACTGGGAGGCACAACGCGTTTTTCGAAGTAATCCTGTTGTTTCTTTACGAGGTCGACCTGTGGCACGACGGGTTCTGCGATCGTTTTCGGTCTTCTAGCTTCCTCGCGCTGCCTCCTTCTTGTGTGTTCAACGTATCCTTCTATCGCTGGTCCGAAACCGGACGAGAACGTACCAGTGAAGCCAGCTTTCAACATGCAGTCCCTCTGTTCTGCGTAATAGTCTGATATATCAGAGAAGCTGCCCGACAAAACCGTTTCCTGGGACATTGCGTTATCCAAGGTCATGTTGTCTTTTTCGCCCATAAAGCATTTGCTGAGTATCCATTGTTCGGTGTCCATTTCTTCTTCTTCTTCCACCAAAGGTGGCGGGGTTGCTTTTTTCTTCGGAAGAACGTACTTGTAGACGGGTTCCTTCTTTCGGTGTTGTTCGTTATGTTCGAAGCAAATATCCAAAATATCTTTTACCGTTTCCTTCGGCAGATCGCAGCCTCGGACATCAAGCATCGATAAAGTATTGTTGTTTTCTATCCCCCTTAAAAGACTTTCGCCAGCTTCGTAATCAAAGTAGTTTCCGCTCAAATCCAGCACCTCCAGAGTCGTATTAGACTGGATCGCTATGCCGAAATTTACCCCCGATTCCGAACCTAGCCCACAACCGGCCAGATACAGCTTTTTCAGCCGATCTCGATAAAGAATCACTCCCGCTAGCATCGAGCCAGCGACATCGTCGAGTTTATTAAAAGAAAGATCCAACTCTTCTATTTTTATATTTTTATGCATAAGCGCGTACACTAAAAGAGAAATCCCATTGGATGTAATACCGTTTTCGACGAGAGAAACTTTCGTGAGCAAATCTAGATTCTCCAGAATGTCGATAATATCAATTATAATCTTGTCTCCGATACGTAAACGGCTCAGTTCCAGTTCTTCGAGGCCTTCGTGGCATTCGATACTGTCTCGTATGATTTCGAGCATATCGGGAGGAATCAGCGAAGAAGTAATAGTCAATTTCTTTAAATTGTTTATTGCTTCGATCGCCGACGCCAGCCGCAAAGCATCCATCTTTTTTATGAGCGCGTAATTCATTACGTTGTAACGATAATAGTTTCTATAGCCGAAGCAAATTTTGAGTTCTTCCAGTCGGTTCAGAGCTCTGAATATTGTCCCTAGATAGATGCGATCAGTCGAAATAGGAGGGTCGTCGTATTTCACGTGCCTGTTCATGTACGTGTATAGGGTCATTTTCGACATTCCGGTGTTGATCGTGTCCGTCGAGACGTTCGTGTCGGTCGAATCGGAGGTTTCCACGACTGGCGGCCACGGCGGTACGTTCAGCTCTTTTATGTCCAATTTTACGATGAACGGGGCGAAAGCCTCGGCGAGCCTCTTAGCCTCTAGGTAGTCGACCGTGTTGATGTCCGTTTTCTCGATGTACTCTGCGAAATACTTTTCCAGGGCGTATCTCTTCCAGCTGTTGCCGGCATTTTCGATCTGGTGAAAACCCGGCCATGACAAAAGAGTCACCCTTCTCCAAAACAGACCGTCGCCTATAATGAATAATTAACATTTAATTTTGAAGAAAAGCTTTTTACTTCAATTTAAAACTAATAATGAAAAGTAAATGTAAACAATAAAATAAAAAAATGTACGATATTAAGCTGAAATACGCAGTGGAGCTGGGGGTTATCAGCGATGACAGATGCACCAAACCCTATCCGCAGTACTACTTGTCGGTAAGACCAGTTAATCTTAGACATCAACTTTTTCATTTTAGCTAGGACCGTAAATAAAAAGAATAATTCCTTTCCTATATTGAGTCCAATTCAGAAAATCCTCGTTATAGACTTCTTTTGAGTTAAATAAAACCGCCTATGATCGAAGAAGATTTCCCCGATTTACAGCACAACCAGTGCAAAGAACTGCAACAACGATAAAATAACAGTAATGGTTACATTATGTAATGTAATGGGTTATACGGATAGCTCCAAAACAAATGAAGGAACTGGATCAGGCGTTTTCTGTACAAGCCCAAAATATGAGCAATCAAACTCATTAGTAAAGTAGAAGTGAAGCAGAAATACATGCCAACAATGCTTGTGCCTTGGAAAATCTTAAAAGAGGTTACACTGACAAAACAATCTTCCTAAAACTCCTCATTAGACAGCCAAGCACCTATTAAAGCATTGGCATGCAAAAGAATTACATCAAAATTAGTCAGTGAATGTATCCAAAATCTCCAAAACTAGGGGGAACATAACAACCTGAAGGTATCCTGGGTGCGAGGGCACAGGGGAATTTTGGGTAATGAAGAAGAAGTAGACAGACTGGCCAGAGGAGAATCCGGAAAACCATATATAGGCCCCGAACCTAACCATGGGATATCAAAAACAAACATAGAATCCTCCATCGCAAATGGATCCAAACAAAACAAATAGAGAAGTGGATAAACTCTAGCAGTGCTAGATATAGTAAACTTATGATAAAATAACCCTCACCAAAACTACCAAAACATTACTACAATTGGAGAGGACAAAACTCAGAGGAGTGGTGGGACTACTAACCGGCCGCTGGCATCTAAGAAAACATCTGCTTAACATGGGCATATACAATGATGATCCCACTTGCAGACTATGTAGTGAGGAGGAGGAAACAGCCACACATATCTTCGAATGCGAAACAACAGCTCAATTGAGGTTCAACCTAACCTCAGTACGTATGAGAAAGACTCAGAGAACCACATTGAAGCAATAACAGTCAATGACCTGATACTTCTGAGGAATAGGATTGAGTCTATTGACTAAACTAAGGAACTAGGAAGGTACAAAAGCCAGAAGGCTGCAGGGCCTGGGGTATAAAAACCTCGCCCCCTCTTATCCTTTTAACCATACCATACCACACCATGGGTTACATTTCATTCATCCATTCACTTTGACGGTGCAATTTTCACCGCAGCTAATTTCCATTTATCTGAGATTTTTACCAGCTAAATAATGTATTGTTTATATTCAAAATGTTTAATATCGGCGAATAGATTTTCCAAATTTCCCAATCGTGTCTGCATTCACTAGTAATAGCGCCCCAAATGTGTTCACTTTTCATCCCACTCATGTAAAACGAGTCATTTGACCCAATCTTTCTGAAATCTTTTTTTTTTAAGATTATAAAACAGAAAGAAATCATATTTTGTAAAAAAAATAAAATTGCCAAAAAAAGGTTTGGCTAATATTATTTATAGTATGACGAACCAAGAATTGTAGGAATAGTCTGATTTTAAGTCCTTACTCTAAATGTGATCTTTATTTTTAAATATTATTTATTTTACTTTATTTATAGCATTAAAATTTCTGAAACAGATGAGAAGCAATAACAACTGATATTTTTGAAGACTATAAAACAAAAAAAAATCATTTTTGGCAAAAAAAATGTCGGTTTCAACTTACGGACAACTAATGCGGCATAGCCCAAGTCGACGTCTATCGGCAGGATCTGCGTGAAGTACTCCCATTGACGGTTTGGGATCTGGGGCACCTTCTCGTACAAGATGTGGAAGAAATCTGCTATGACGTGAAGGCAGTGTTTGGCGAGGCTGCGGACTTCGCCGATCTTCACTTCCTTCGGCTTCGGTTCAGGCAGCTCTTCTGGGTACATGTCGAGCGAGGCGACGCTCGCCGTGTACATGTCTGCGGAAACGATGTCGTAGAACGCCTCCAGCGACTCGCTGGAGTCCATCGGCCCGAAGGCGAGTTCCATCCCGGATTCGGTTCAAAACAAGTCAATCTGCAAATTGGGACGGTGAGATACTCAGCTCATAAGACGCCCATCGACACTAGTTGTCCACAAAAAATTTAATTGAAAACTTCTAAATTCTAGGTATGAGTAAATTTCTGAGAATAAAATAATCTAATAACAAAAAGTCGGGTGATCTATTTTTTAAACTACTTATTATTAATGTAATTATGTATTACACATGTGAAAATCAATATGGTCGATACATTTGTTTTACTTATTCTTAAAATAAAATATTGATTGAGATTATCAATCTTAAAATGTTGTTTCATCTATAAGTAAACTAGCACCAAAATCACAACAAATTTGATTGAAATCGTTTTATATTCAACCTAAACTTTTGGAGTTATATTTTCTATTTCAATACTATGTAATTCTTAGTGGTGATATTCCTTTTGAAAAATATTAGCAGGATTTTTTATGAAACGTGTACATTCAGGGTGTGTAATACACTGCGCGCTTTAAGAGCTGTTATATCCCTCGTTCTGTGCTTACATCAATACGTCGAGTCTTAGATAATCAAGGAACGCTAGGAAGCGGCTGAGACCTTCCAACCCTTCCCAATAATACAGCAATTAAGATGCCCCAGAGTGGTTTCTTTGTTTTTAAAATTGTACAAAATGTTTATACCACGGTATACACCTAGAAACCACAGTATACAATTTTTTTACAATTTTTTCAGTCTGTTTCTTTTTGAATGAGACTTCATTC
Organism: Cimex hemipterus; assembly: GCA_039619505.1. Classification (NCBI taxonomy): domain Eukaryota; kingdom Metazoa; phylum Arthropoda; class Insecta; order Hemiptera; family Cimicidae; genus Cimex; species Cimex hemipterus. The sequence goes on along the minus strand of CM077104.1, from coordinate 28,700,224 downwards.
ATAACGTCGGCATTAAAAACCAAAAATGCCAGGTGCAGATTCCTCTCCGGAAAAACCTCTTTCGTTTCTGGTTAATGTCCAGCCTGATTAAATTATAAAAATAGGAAGAAAAACACGGTCAAGCCTTCATTTTGAAACGGTGAACATAGGAAAAAATAGATTCCTGTTTAAAATGCTCCTGTTCAAACACCCAAGAAGTCTTAAATCTTCATTCTTACATTTTATCTTATTTCAACTATGAGGTTATAATGAACCCTCGGAATGGCAATGTTTTTGAAAAAAAAAGCTTATTTGTAAATATGTCAGGTTCGAATCCAGGGCTGCTGGATTCGAACGTTGGTCCTTTACCTTACAATGATAAACACCGTGCCAACGCCAATCAATCTTTACAAATGACCTTTTGCAAGCCACAAACTACAGCTGAACTAGATCTTTTTGTTAATGCTAGTGCCTTTATAAGAGCCTCCAATAGGGATGCTTTAGTTTTAATTACTGCTTACAAGTCTTGGTTAAGATGTAAAAGATATTGTCACAAGGGGATTCGAACCCTCGGCCTTCAGCACAATACGCCACTGCTATCACCCCTTGAACTGGTGACTTCGAACCACGCGGACATCACTTCCTCATCACAACCTTCAATTTTCAAATATATATGTGTGTGTGTGTGTGTGTGTGTGTGTGTTGTGACGTTCGACCAAACGGTGATCATACATGTTTAAGCCATTTATGGCTTACCCTTAAAGTTTTCCCTCAAAATTGGATTGGGAAGGGATGTAAGGTTGATTAATCGTTTACGAATAGAATTAGAACAAAATTTATTCAAGACATATACAGGAAAATAAAAGGAACTCTTATGCCACTCCGGGATTATCGAACATGAAATTAAAATGAAAGAGAATCTTATAAACAATTAACGATAACGATAATTGACACGCTTCGCTCAGGCCTCTAATTATCTGGCTGCTTTTGGGCTTTAATACTCCAAGAGTTGTACACTTCTTGACCGTTACACTTCCGGGAACATACTGGCCTTATGTTTCCCACAATCCTCCATTACCATTACCAGAAATTTCATATTTGAATCTAATCTATCAAATATAAAATTTCTTATTATCTGTTTTATTTATTGTATTCTTCATATTTTGTACGACAAGTTAATAAAAGAAGTTTTAAGTTCAAGCAGTAATCGTTTGGTACGTTTTTCTTGATCGGAATATTAAAGAAACAACAGGAGAACTTAAATTGAATTCGCCCAAAACGATATTGTATAAAGGAGAAATTCGGCCCGGCTTTGTAAAGCCCAAGTGTTGACAGAATCGATAGGGCTTGTTCCAGACGATAATACAACATAATTAAAAACAAAAAAGTCTCTTGAAGGTACTTTCTCTACCGGGCTTGACTTCGGCCGTCTTAAATGACATGAATTAAAAACGTTTCTTTGGCCAAAGTCTTTCCAAATTAACTAATTAATTTTAATGGAAAATTTCATTTCGATCCACGTTTGGCCAAAAAAAAAAAAAACAAGTCAAAGCAATTGTTGTTGATAAAATCCTGTCTGTTCAATTTCGATTAAACTTTTATATCAATAGTGTTTCTTTTTTGAAACTTTAAAAATCGTCCTCTCGTTTAATTTATTTTCAAAACCTCGGGGTATTCCTTTTTTAAAACTTAAACAATCAATTCATTATTTGGTATTTTACTTTTGAACAATTGATTTCTCCTAATGTTAAAATGATAGTTTTGTTTTTACTCGAACTCTCGGATTTTGTGATGAATAATTTATTCGGAAAACAAATCAGTTATGGGAATGGTAAGCTTTGATCCATCTTTGAAAATGCCGCTTTTGCCAGGACACCTGTGTCCCGTCTGCGTCCTTTTTCGCATTTGGCCGATTATACTTGAATTTAAGAGTTTAGAACAGACAAACAATACAACAGACAGAAAATTTAACGTTTCACAAATTTTTCGAGATTGTGCGCTATCAGTACAATTGCTATTTGACATCCAATTTCTACTTATGTATTTATCACTATACATTTATAACACGTCATAATTTAATTAAGCAATTGGTGATCCAGTGGTTTTTGCTCCATCCCTACCGACCGATTCTTACAGTCTACAACAATTCGAAAGTAATATGGTCATCTACCATTTTAATATGCAGAGAGCTTCGCTACCCGTACGACAAAGTTCGTCAAGCGTTTCTTCACCTCAAATGCGACGAAGAAGTTCGTTTGAACCTCCGATTCTCAACCCTTCCACAAATTCACCCTTTCAACTATCTAAAAAAATTAACTTAACAATAAGGACAAAAAATAAACTATATACATAGTTGACATTAATTTAAGTTTTTCTTTTTTTTGTGCTTTTTTATAAGTTAATATGAGGTTTTACTTCCGTAATATTTATTGTTCTTTTGTTTCTTTCAACTGTGAATAGTATATGTGACCAAATCTTTCTGCTTTGGCTATTCACTTTTTTTTTAATTCATTTATTTGTATGGTATATAAAACTATATAAAACAATACATATTTACAATATAATATTTCTGTGGTTGCAGTAAAAAAAGATTCGTGTACACAATTATACTTACAACAATATTATTACAATAAATAATAGTGAAAATATTAGGGAAAATTTAAAAAAAATGTCTCTTGTCTCTTGTCTATGTGTTTTGTTTAATTTATTCTTTATTTTGTGCTCTTTATTAAATTAAAGTTGGAAAATAAATTTCGCCCAGGACAAAAATTCAATTTTCTACATTAACTACTCTGCCCCTTTTACACACTGACACTATTTCTTTCCCATTTAGAAGAAAATTTCTGCATTTTGCTTCGATGTAATTAAATAAAAGGGTATACAGCTAGAAAGTTTATTAGTGAAGAAGCTATTAAAAAATTTGCCACGCTCTAACGTGAATTTTCCCAATAAGGTAGGAAAATGAATTTTTTCATAAATTTTATATGTGGCAGTTTTTTTTTCTTATTAAAAAATTAAATTAAAGATTCTGGAATGGTGTCGAAATTTAACGCTCCCATTCAAACCTTTAAAAAAAGTTCAATATTAGTGAAAAGGTTAAAATTCGGAAAATAGTTATTATGAACTTTTTTGTTGCATTTCAGGTACACATGTATGTGACGGAATTTGTCGTACGAGTAACGAATCAACCTGTATAATGTTAACATTATTGAAAATATTTTTTGTGAATTTGTTAAGAAAAACAATTGAATCATAGGTATGTACATTAACCCCAGTCTAACTTTAACCAATTCTATTGTTAATATTTTTCAATTAATTTAAGTTTTTAGTTTGAGATAAGAACCTTAATTAATTGAAAAATATTGATTGGTCAAGCGGACCACGAAAATTAGTGAATCTACTAAAGAAATAATAGACGTTAGCTGGAGTTTTAGAGAAGCGGCGTATCTAGCCGAAGATCGTGGGGTCGAATCCCGCTCGTGATACTGACTTTTTTATCTCAACTAAAAACTGTACTTGATTGGAAAATATTAATTAGTCAAGCGGACCATGAAAACTAGTGAATCTATTGTCAATCATCACCTTATGTAACCTAACCTAGCCCGTCCCTAATTTTCCCTTATGGCCATCCAATGAAAACGCAAAATCGATTACGTGAAATGGTCGCGCCAAAAATTTGTTGACTAAGTTGAAATAAGATGAAGACCATAATTACAACTTTAGAAGTTAATTAATTCAAGACAAAAGAGAGTATATACACGACTGGCAAGAAAACAACTAAACGTTAAAAAAATGAAACTAAACGTAATGAACAACACAAAGGAAATTTTTTTATAGTAAAGGTTTTTAAATAAAATTTGTACGATTTACAAGCAGGCTGTCGTTCACGCGATTTTCTTAAAGGTAACTTTGTCTATTGAAAAAACATATTCCACCAAATGAGACATTTTACTTAAGATGAAGTTGATTATAGCAGCTGTAGGCCGATATGAAAAGGGATACTTACAGGATGGCGAAAGTTTAAGCTTAAAACACTCGCTTGTTCTTTGACGAAAAGGAAGTTATGATAGTCAAAAAACATTAAAAATTAAGGGGAAAAATGACTCCTCTGGTGGTGTTGTTTGGTCGGAAAATGGAGTGGTCCAAGGCGTGAGTTAATGATTCTGACGTCATTAGTTCAACGTTGTAAAGACGAGCCCGGCCCAAGTATAAAAGCAATTAAGGCTTAGGCGTCCTCATTAATAAGACTCAGGGCGATATCAACTACACACCCTTCTCGCGCCCTTCAAGTTCAATAAGTTTCCCCCAATTGGGTATCGCCTTTCCCTAGAGCAACAAGAAGGAAGTACGTGAAAAATGATCCTTCAGCTTTTCAGAACCGATCAAACGTAACATCTTTGACAACCTCTGTTGATAATATTATTGAATAAAATCGACTGGAAGGTGTACACTTGGGGATGCCAAAACACTACGAAATGTGTAATGTTTAGTGACCGTTAGCCAATGATTATTTGGAAATCGCGGACTGGTGTGAGGTAGAGAATACTCAACACGACAGGCAAGAATGACACATTTACACGGAAAACGAACACTTTGAGCCCTGAAGATGGTCTCAATAAAATTCGAAACGTTGGCACGATAAAAAAAATGTTTTTCTAAAACCTACGTCACGCCAGACCGCACCTCACGATCTCCAAATAAACACAACGAAATGTTATGTTAAATATGCATTATTTTTAAAAAGTTTTTAAAAATGTGAACGACAAACTTTGTTAAAACTTGTTTTGAACTTTGTTTTGACAAAATTTACATCTAGAAAAAAAAAACATTGTACTATGATGAAGAATGTTACATTATGTACCTTTAATAAAGTCATATTTTCTTCAACTTACCATTTTAAACATGTCTATATTAACAATGTGGGAAGTTTTTTTTTTTTTGCTTTATCAGGGATATTCAGCCAGATTCAGATTCCAGTGACAAACAATCAAAGTGACTATCTATGTAATGGAATGCTAGATGAATAAATAGAATAAATAAATAAATAGGAATAAATATATAAAAGATAGCATAACCTACTTAAACATTAATATCACAATTCTTGAGGTATTTGAACAAGGCGTCATAGACTCCGTGTCACCTTCTGCCAGCAGCGAGCTTAAGTTCAGTGGCCTTTTCACTTACCCCAGCGCGTCCAATTCTTTCAAAAGTTCTTCTCGCTGTGCCTCATATTCGGTGCATTGTAGTAGTATATGGTCAAGACCCTCTACTACATCACAGGTTGCGCAGTTTGGCGTTGTTCTACAGCTAATCCTGTGTAAGTCTGAGCCGCAGATGCCAGTGTAAGTGTTGAGAAGAAACCTTTTCCTCTCTCTATTTCTTGAAACCACGGCTTCTTTTGTAATGTTGGGAATAATGAGCGGTAGAATTGCCCCTCTCATACCAAATTTGCCAATTTGTGCGCACGTCTCTTTTGGTATAGTTTATCGCGTCTCCGGCGGTTAGCTTTACGGTCGTGGGAGCACCTTTAATGGTTGCCTCTTGGCTAACTGGTCGACTCTCTCATGTGGGAAGTTAGGGGGAAGGCGAAAAACAGCTACGGCATCACCGGCTTCTATGCATGTTTTTACTTTTTAATAATTTTACTTACTACTTTACTTTTTAATCTTTCTGGTCTTTAAGATAATGGTAGTTATCGGAAAGAAAATCTTTCTTTCGCGCTAATAAATTACATGACAAACACAACCGGCGTTCCACAAGGGAGCATTCTTGGTCCCGTCCTTTATATCATTTGAACTGCTGGCCGATTTGTACACTCTAGACCGTCATCACCTCCTACGTGGACGATACTGCAATTTTATCCTCTACCTCGAAATCTATCCAACCTACTTTCAACGTTCAAGAGCATCTTGAACTTATCAAAGACTGGTTCAAATAGTGGAGAACAAAACTGAACGGAGAAAACTGCACGCAACTCAATGTATGTTCACAGTGACAAAACAGTCTTGCCCTTCATTGTACATCAACAACAAAACGAGACCGACTTCCATTAAGCCAAATACTGTGGACTTTACAGACACAGCGGTCTGATATGGAATCCGCCCCGTTTCAAGACTTTACTATATAACAACTCATTTGAATCATTTTGGAGTGTCCATGAATCATTGATTCATATGTCATTGTCTTCCTAAATTTGCCAAATTCCAATTTGTTCCTTTATTTTAAGTGTGATTCCAGGAGGTTAATTTGTTGTTCTCTTCTATTTTCGTGATTAATTTTGTGCTTTTAAGCAAACTGTTGATTATTGCGAGCTATAAATATTTTTATTCCTTTATTCATGCAAAAATCATCATCCACCAATACATATACACCAGAATAGATTGTTCTTTAACGCGCATTTTCGATGTATCTTCAAATTTTTAGGAATAAATTTGCTTCTAAGAGTTAAATTGGTGAAACCGTTAGGATTTACAGGACAAACTAAAGTTGACTCAAGTTCGTTGACTCGTCAGTTGACACCACAATCACATAAACGGTTACTAAGATAAATACCATAGGTCCGACAAGTTTCAAAAAAATCCCGAAAAACCGAAATTATTTGGCATAAATATTTGGAAGAAATATAATCAAGGTTTGTAAAAAAATTGATTCTACCGCGTTTAATAGGAATATAAAGGTATGGTACTTTTTGGATTGTAGACAGTAAATTATCTGAAACAGAGCGTCAAGAGAAATACAGTTTTATTTCCCATTTTTGTCAAACTACGGTGGAGCGACGACCGAACAAGAATTTCAAGAAATTTATTCACATTAAAACCAACAATTTCAAGTGCATATCTGAAAAAGATTCTGACGTTTTATTTATTTTATTTTCAGGAGTGCCCTGAAGGAGTCGTACAAGAAGACGCCTTTCGAGACATATATTCGAAATTCTTCCCCCACGGAAGTGAGTACAAGAAATAATAATAAACTTGAACAAAGAAAACGATAGCGTATTTTTACAAAAAGCTAAACTTTTTGTATGAACATTTAAAATAATTTAAAAAATATTTAATAGTTTTAATTAAATCATATGGTATGTTTTACTATGAAAATAAATTACTCAACTTTCTTATATTATTCATTTATACCTTGGGTTTTATATTATTTTATCTTTAGCAGAATAAGTTTTTACGAGGTAAAAATTATTCAAAATATGTTCAAAAATTTAGTTTCCATAATATTTAATTCTATTATTGAAAAGGAACTTAAGTTTGTTAGTTGGACCATCGTTTTCTCTTACTGATTTGACATAATCATGCTAACATAACCACCCGTTATTCTTCTTTAGTTCTTTTGTATATTTCTTCATTTGTATAAACAATAACCTAAAAGGTTTTTCAAATATTTGCGGTTTATTACAATTTGATTTCTTTCGTTCCGTTAGATTATTTAATGCCCTTAAAGCAAAAGACAAAAGTATAAAAGCAATTTTTTTAATTAGATTTTTTAAATTTGTTTGACCACACGGTAATTGTAAAATAATACACATTAATAAATATGTACACATCTTATAAAACCATTAATTAATTTAATTAACCAATAAGATTTACACTTCACTTACCACTATTATCATTTCACTTCATGAGCTCAATTGGCGATGTCCTTTTCATTATTTTTATGCTACGATTATGCAGCCTCCAATTTATTTTGTACGTGTAGGTGACAGACTTCTGTGTATACCTATTGATTATGTGCCTCGGTGAATTGACCACGTAATGTAGAATTACATTTTCGAGTTGCCCCTGAAAATTTCTGATCCTTCCTAGGCGATACCTTTTGGTTGCAATTCATGCTCTTTCTTTGCTCTTTTTTGAGTAATGACGTGTGTTGCGTTTAGTGACGGTTAGTTAATGATTATTGGTAAATCGTGAGATGCGTTCTGGCGTGGTTTTAGAAAAACATTTTATTTACCGTGCCAACGTTTCGATCTTTATTCAGATCACCTTCAGGTCCTGGGATTTATAAACGTTGTTTACATTTTACAAATATATGTAGGATGTGGTAAAATGAATTTACACAATGCTAGAAATTTTAGATTCAATCAATGTATTTGTACTCACTCAAAGTGTTAGTTTTCTGTGTAGATGTGTCGTGTTGAGAGTGCCAGTGAGATATTGATGTTTTATGTAATATGTACATTGAATTTTGAAGGGGTGGAGAAGGGGATCGGGAATAGAAAGATATTTTTTATGTGAGGAGTCGGCTTCTTTGAGGTTAAAGGCGCCGACAATGGGAAAAATTGGTTGTTCCTTATTATCCTTTCAGGATTTAATACACGGGAATAATTAGGGAAAGAAAAGGAAAATTGTAGAAAAATTAAACAATCTGGAAATATGTGTTGTGTAGAATGTGTTGATTGTTTTGTATGTTGTATTATACGTTTTATGTGATGTGATTATGATATATGTTATCGATATGGAATTTGATTAATGATATTGGTGTATCTACGACTGAGTTTACTATGTTGTATGGTTTGTAATTGATGCTGTGTTTATCCCTGTTGATGTAAACCATTTCTAAAAAGTTTGTTTTGTGTCTAATATTTGGGGATAGTTGAAGTCTCAATACGACATGCAAGAATGGCAAAATTAAGCAAAAAACCAAAACTTTGTGTGAGTAGAAATACTTTGAATATAATTTTTTTTTTCATCGTATAAATTCACTTTTTTTCACATCCGACATGTTTTTGTTAAATTTAATCAATGTTTGTAAATCCCAGGCCCTGATGATGATCCCCAATGAAGATAGAAACGTTGGCACGATAAAAATTCTTTTTGAAACCTACATCACACCTGACCGCATCTCACGATTTCTGAATAATTTTCTTTTAAATGTGGTGTTCTACCTTTTGGATTACATAATACACAATAGGAAAACATGAACTTTTATAATTTAAACAATGTTTATAAATCCCAGGACCTGCTGATGATCCCAACGAAGATAGAAACGTGGCACGATAAAAATTCTTTTTGAAACCTACATCACACCTGACCGCATCTCACGATTTCTGAATAATTTTCTTTTAAATGCGGTGTTCTACCTTTTGGTGTACATAATACACAATAGGATAACATCAACATTTTATAATTTAAACAATGTTTATAAATCCCAGGACAAGATCGAACCGTTGGCACGATAATGAATTGTTTTTCTTGAACCTACGTCACATCAGACCGCACCTCACGATTTTTGAATAATTTTCTTTTAAATGTACTCTTCTACCTTTTGGTGTACATAACACACAATGGGATAACAAAACATGTGCCGGACCTTATTAAGTAAAAATAGACATGTAAAAATTAAGAAAAACGAAATTTGGCCTGGAATTTTTCTTTTGTTGAATTCGTTCGTTTTCATTTAAAAATAAGGCATTTTAATACCGAAGTAAGGTGCCGGACGATTTGAACAATTGATTTTGTAAATTACGCCCGATTTGTGACTGATTTGATTGATGGTGTTAGTGTTGAGTTTTAGTTGTTGATTATGTGTTTAGGGTAGTGATTATTATCGAGGATTTGTTTGCATATCTTTATGTCCTTTTGGTGAAATGATTCATGGCTTAAGGTAATCATTCTGTGAAGTAGCCCTTTGGCCGTGTTTATTATTGTATGAAGAGGCTGGTGAGAAGTAAAGTTGTTGTAGCGATCTGTCTTTCTTGTTTTCTGATACCAATCTGTGATTAATGTACCATCTGGTTGTTTTATTACGAGTGTATCTAAAATTTTTTATTGTTTTCGATTTCATTTGTAAATTGTAGGCTTGGGTGAAAACTATTAAATTTAATTATATAGCAAGTACATTACTTGAATAAATCTCCTTGAGATTTCGTATAACCTAGTACATTCTTTTACTGTCAATTTTTTGTAATTTTTGTATCTAATGAATTTTGTCAGGAAGTTCCTTCCATAGTTAATTAAACAGCGTTAAATTTTAGCAAATGGCAGTTCTCTTGGAAAGAGAGCAGTGACCGTCATGCAATAGTAGGTTTCTAGGGCGTAATAGGTCTCTTTTCAGATGTCAACGATTAATGAATACTCGACCTTTCATTTTCAGTAATTCGATTTGGGTAGATGTAGTTACCCTGGCGAAAAGGTGAGCCAAATAGGGCTTTTAAAGGTCGTCAAATATTTTTATGAAGTTAACTACCAAAGAAGGATCTGACGCCTTTAGTCGTTGATCGACCAATTGCATTAAAAAGAATTAACATTCGGAAATTTCAAGGTGAAATTGTATTACTTTCCGATTTTTTTGTAACATCTAAAATGTTAGAACGCTTTCTCAAAACATGTTTTTATTTCAAGAAAAAATATTGTTTTATGTTAGTAAAATGATACATTTGATTATTATCAATTAAACCGATTAATAAGGATTTATACGTTTAAATGAAATGGCTGAAAGTACTCTATTCTACACAAATAGTATTTTGAAAATTATCACGCTCATTCAGCAGCATAACCTGACGGCTGTCGCTTGTCAGTGTGGAAGAAAACTTGCAGACTGAGTGAGCGGAAAGAAAATGGGAAGAGATAGATAGAGAGAGGGAGAGAGAGAGAGAGAGAGAGAGAAATCACAGGAAGAGAGAGGTGGTTGTGGCAGACAAATGCTCACACGGTCCCATCAAAAATAAAATATCCTCTAGTAAGTCGGGGGTATTTTATTTTTATTTGTTTTCTTGTTTCCTCTAGCTGTTTTCTCTTTACCAACTAACGTAAATAGGGATGTTTTGAAAAATAGTAATCATTATTACTATGCTGATAATTACTTTTTTTTATTAAACATTCTAGATAATTTTGATAGTCGAAACGTTCCCTGAACTTCAGTCGTTCCTTGTCTCGATATAGAAATCGATTATTTTTTGTTGAGGTCGATCTGTGAGAAATAATGTAGTATTAGCGTTTATGTGATTTTCCGCAGAAAAATATCAAAACAAGTAAAGAATAAAATCGATTACCTAAAACACTAAATTTCTAATCTAAAATGTCGCTACATTCATAGTTATGTTGTTGATGAAGAGTTGACGATGCAAGGAGATTGATCATTGTCCAGCAGATGTTGTTTTGATGGATGACTTAAACATGGGTAGTGTATAGCGTAATGCGCGTATATTTTAAATTTTTCTTATTTTGCCTATAATACTTTTGGCAGATAATGATTCTATCATTGATAACCGTTCATAATTTTTCATTCATTTTCAAATATATTGTCCAATTTATCCAACACCCTCTCAGGAAACTGCATTGCAACAATCAGTAGGACTTTTTTTACTATGAAGTGTTAAAAATAGGGATTATTTGATGTTATTCTGTTTGCAATATGGCTTACAATGAATTAAGGCTTTTAGTTGAGTTAAAAAAGTCAATGTCGGGATTCGAACCTACGACCTTCGGCTAAATACGCCTTTGATCCACTCGGACACTAACTTCCCATCTGTACCCCACCTTTTGAATTTCCCTCCTTTTTGCATTTTTTTCAAATATCGTATAATCCATTTGATTCTTAGCGACAAATGAAATGGCCGTGAAGAGCTTTAGTGAAGTATATTTCATTTTCACTAACTAAATTCACTGGTTTCCGTGGTCCACTTGACCAATTCTATTAATTATTTAATTGTTTCAATTAATTAGTGGAAAAAAGTCACGATAGTTCAAGTTGTAGTGTACCGGCGTGGGTTCGAATCCCGCTCGTGACACTGACTTTTTTATCTCATCTAAAAGTCTTAATTAATTGAAAAATGTCAATTGGTCAAGTGGGCCACAAAAACTAGTGAATTTCTCCCAATTTTAATTTTTTTTATTATTATTTTATTTAACTGTTGTGTACTTACACTACTTACACATTATATTTTGCTAACAACTAATGATATGCAATTTTAATGAAATGAAAAAAAAAAGATTTTCTGCCTATCAATTTCTCTTCTTTTTCTCATTACTTCCTTAGTTGCCGTCAATCTCCTCTTAATTTCTCTCTCTCTCTCTCTCTCTCTCTCTCTCTCTCTCTCTCTGTCTCTATCTATCTATCTGTCTCTATCTATCTATCTATCTATCTATCTCTCTTTGAGGTTTTGTTTATCACATAATTTAATTCTATCCCACTTCTTTTCTCTTTATATATTTATATATTTCTTCATCTCTCTCCTTCTCTCTCACTCTCCCGCTCTTCCTTTCGACCATGTGTAATCATAATTTTTCTTTCCCTCTCATCTTTCTACATTCTTTTTATCTCTCGTATTTTCTACTTGCTTTGAATTTTAATACAGTTAATTAAATCTCTCTTTCTTTCTGCTTGTCCTTCTCTCTTTCTTTACCCCGTTGTTCATCTCCCACTCTCTTTTTTACCTTATACCTTAATACATTTTATTTCTTTTATTCTATCATTCTCTCTCGATTTATATATCTCTCACTTTCTCTCTCTCCCAATCTCTTTCTCTCTCTCTCTCTCATTATAAGTTATTCTATCCACCTCTTTCTACCTTTTAATCTACTCTATCTATGTATCCATCTATCTATCGCTGTTAATCCCTCAATCTCTTACTCCAACTCTAACTCTTCTTCATCGCTCAATTTATTTTTTATTCTCCTCCTTTTTCTCTTTACCACTCGGTTTCTTCTTTAAAATAAAAAATATAATTTTATTGTTCAATAATAATTTTTTCTTAATATTGGGATTCTTTTCTTTAAAATGGTGGCTATATGCCGTGTATGTGCCGGCTATGTGCATGACTTATGCCGTTCATTTCGGAATTGTTTTATTAGCAATGGGAGTCTAACTGTTTAGACATAATCGAAGCGGGAATCCCATAATCCAGGATCATTAGCCAGCTCCCCATATTAACATATATATGAAATAATTCTAATTAAACGACATCCGGTTGGGATTTGGACAGAGATCGGAGAGTCGAGTCCTTAATAGCTTTGAATTGCTAATCGGACAATGAACGTCTTAATCCCTTTCGATGAAACCACGGTTAATTTAAGAACGGCGAGATGTACCCCAAAGCAATAGTCGTGGATAAATAAGATAAAGATAATCTTGAAAATGTATATAAAATCACCTAAAACGTTCAGACCAAAAGGCGGTTTTACTTTGTTGTATGGTCTGCTGGTTTCCTGTTGAAGGAACATTTTGAAATCGCGTTAATTTTTTGTTAAAATAATCCTTGTAATTATTATTTAAGGTTTGAAAACAAGTTACCTTTAATTCATCACTTAATTAATCACGTTAGTGTTTCATAAGTTCCTTGGAACTTTTAATGATTTACTCATAATTTATTTAATGATTTATAATTAGCATTGATTCACAAAGTGATATTAGATCCTTCAATTTGCTACACATTAAAAAACCGACTTTTCTACATGGTAGGGAACACGTTCTCCAGAGGTATTTTGTAATTCTACAAACAGCCAAAACACTCAATTCTTATAATCATTTCTCGAAATAAGTTTTTCTATTACTATTAAACCTCTTACCTCACTCTGATTCATGCTTTAATAATTAGAAATAGCTTCATTAGTTGGCGACACTGCTAACCGTCTAGGTAGCAGGAAGGCCAACATATGAAATATCCACAGAAGATTCTTAGGTTCTAACTAATGATTTAATCGCTTGTATCGTCGATTTTATCAACTAACTATGGGAGAGCACTTGTACAACCAACACCTGAAATATAAACTTGACCGTTTTGTACCTTACACAAGGTGCAAGTCGGGTTATCTAAAATACAAAAGTAAACGTATATAAATACGACCTTAAATTTCTTGGCCTCTCAGGCCTTCGGGTCAATTTATAGGGTCAACTGAATGTACAAATTAAAGTTGTCTCCAAGCTTTCAATGTAAATAATCCTCAGGTCGTTAGCTCTTAGTTAAATAAATTTATGTAAATTCGTCCTAGGACGATGAGCAAGCATTAAAATTCAATTTTTAAAAAGCAATTACAATTAAGCGATCCTGTCCACCAGCCTCTCAATAGAACAAGTTTAATACTCAGAACTGTCGGCCCTCCATCATCATTATTATATTTACGCCGTGGGTTCACCGTCATAATTCTCCTATAATAATGTTAAACATTCCTTTGTTCGACTAATATTCTAACTTTCAAAAGATGGCAAAAAAAGCCAACAATTCGCACTCGTGAGATCTCCTCTTTGAAAGTTGCTACATCAAACTTGATATAGTTTTCCAAGAAGAGTGGAAAGGGAGCCGAAACATGCCTCTTTTGTAAAATTCACCAACGCGGCATAAATTATTCATATGGGTGGGGCTGTAAATTAGACTGACTAAGTAGTAAACAAGCCTCAATTGTCCTAGGACATACATTGTCCTAGTCTAGAGAAAGGGATTGAGAATTTGCCCCTGAGGAAAATCAACGTTGCAAAATTGGTTTTTCTGTATTTTTATATTATTTAAGTTCGATACACTTTTTAAACATAAACCTTGTATTTGTCGGTTAAAAAATAAGGAATTTATTTCTATTTTTGGATATAAGAATGGAAAATGTTATTTTATTGAAGACGGCCTTTTTCACAATTGATTGACTGCAAGGACTGCTTGATGTAACTTCATCCTTCGAGATCACACCGGCTTATGTGCTTTATCTGAAATTGCTTTTATTTCTTTTTTCCAGCCAAGCTTTTTCGGCCGAAGGATAAATCATCGCTCTGATTCATTTCAATTTCTGCCAATTAATGATATTTGAAAAAAAATACTATGATGTCCTGAAATCATAAATCGGCCAGACATTAAATTATCTTATTCGGCAAAATAAAATTTATTTGTCGCAACAGAGCCAAGGGAAAATGGAAATGAAGCCTTTTGTAGAAAAAGGGTCCAAGGTTGATCCATCGCCCTGAAAATCTGCCTCGGTTCTTTCACGCAAATATAAAAGTGTAATTCATTTTATGCTGTCTGCATAAGATATGCGGCAATTGTTCTATGAAGTGAAATATTGACCGGTTAGATTTGTTTGGATTAATTTTAACCAGTTTGAGGTTTGCATTGCGGCAAACCGCCGTGGTATTTTATAGCTCGAAACGCAATATCTGACAAAATAAGTCGGAGGAGATGAATCGTGGTAATCTGCATGATGTAGATCGACAATCGCACACATGTAATCGATGATCAGCTGGGCGTTTATTTATTATCGACCTTGGATGTTCTTTTTCGAGAACTCTTGAACACGTGTTATAGTATTGTTGGTGTACTACTAAATATTCCCTTTAACGTTGATGAAATTTTTAAATATATTTCGAAGGGTAAGCATTGGTTCGATTGTAAGCACCTCGAACAAAGAATCAACAAGGGTTTATAATGGTATTGCATATTAAATT
This sequence comes from Cimex hemipterus, assembly GCA_039619505.1. NCBI lineage: Eukaryota > Metazoa > Arthropoda > Insecta > Hemiptera > Cimicidae > Cimex > Cimex hemipterus. The sequence goes on along the minus strand of CM077104.1, from coordinate 28,684,879 downwards.
CACTCGTTTTCGTGGTCCGCTTGACCAATTAATAACTTTCAATTAATTTAGGTTTTTTGTTGAGACAAAAAAGTCAGTGTCACAAGCGGGATTCGAACCCACGATCTTCGACGCGATTCGCCCCTTCTATAACACTCCACCTATCGTGACTTCTACTCGGATTCCAACTTCCCATCTTAAGTGGTAGAAAAGCGGGGTATCTAGCCGAAGGTCGTGGGTTCGAATCCCGCTTGGGACGCTGGCATTTTTTATCTTAACAATAAAACCTTAATTGATTGAAAAGTATTGCATATTGTTTGAATGGTTTATCAAAAAATGGCCTGCCACGTTGCTGGGAGGCCCGTTCGGAGGTCAAAGATTCATCCTATCAGACGGCAAGAAACGCACACCAGAAACAAGTAAACCAAAAATTTTCGAAAATAACGATACACAATTTAATGGATTTCTTTACAGGCTTCTACATACCCTATTGAGCATCTGAGAACGATCAACATATCAATTCGCATAAATTCTGTGAAGTGAAGAGAAAAAAAAAACCCACAAAACTATTCTTGACAGGCTAAACTACTTCGCATCATTAGTAAATGTACTGAAATCTAAGAACTGGTTAACATGGATGTGTTTTTGAGCCATCGTAGTTTTTGTGGGGAGAGCGATGTCATCACAGGGCGTGAATTTACTGTTTCAACCATCCAGGGTATCGAGAAGTGCAGGCGCGTTCTAACATTTATAGCAGAACCACTTTTTAAAATGTACTGAAGTGGTTTTGTTATGGATCGAAGAACATGTTTGCGAAGATCGACGAGCCATCTGAAACAGGTAAAAATTAAAATAAGTTCAACTAATCAATTTTGTACGAGTTGGAGCAGGTTGGATTGGCTGGCGGAGGGTGGAACTGGCCGGATCGCATTAGTCAGAGGGATGGTTATAAAAACTGACTTCAAGAGCTATTTTACTACCTAGGAAGGGCTTTTAATAAATTTTGCAAAGAGATCCGGTTAAGCTTTTTCCCCGGTTTAAAAATTTAAATTTTTTTTATCTCTGACATAGTTATGCCTGGGGTTTATAATAAATTGTACATGGTGCATATTTAAAGAGAAATTATAAGGTTTTTTTTATTCTATGTTAATAATTATTTATTTATAAATATGATAGTTTGTTTTAAAAAAATTTAAACAAAGTGTGTATATTTTTGACGGAATGTATGTTACAAACCAATGTTTCATTAATATCTTTGAAAATCAAGCACGTACTAATTGACTTCATCTAAGAACAATGGGTTCATTAAGATTTTTTTTGTAACGACGAGGTTCTTTTGTTATATTAATCGGCTTTTAAGTGACACAGCTGTATTGGCTGACTTATAAGCCGTTTTTTTTAACGCACTTTTTGAATATGTTAAATTGGCTTTATATCAGGGGTCGCCAGATGGATTATTGCATAATATATATTTATTGCCTATTCTTATCTGCATATTACAGCTTCCTATGATCTATCGGCTTCATAAAACGGGGTTTAAGGGCCCACCCGTTGTCGTTGGCGTCATGAAAACGTGCTCATATCATATGCGAAACCCATGTGCCCTTGGCCAATATTTGAAACTATTATGGCAATAAGAATGCAACTTCATACGCAATACGCAGGTAAACAATATTTAACAATAATTTTCATTAAATCGATAAGAAATCCTTGCTCACTGATTGGGTAGGTTTGCATTGCCTATCGTATTTTCCGAACATGCGCCTTGAATTTGGTAACATGACCGGCGTGCAATTTAGCGATAAAACGCCAATGTGTAATAAACATTTCCTGGGAGGTAGCAGCCAGGCAGTAAAAATTGGCAATAAAATCTTGATAATTGTACATATCCAATTTAGTTTTCCATCATATTCAACTGTCTGTTGATAATTCTGTGTAATTCTTCAAAAATAAAAGTTCAGAATAACAATTTTTAAAAATACATATT
>CM077104.1:28627810-28670694 GCA_039619505.1 Cimex hemipterus | reverse complement strand
AATATGTATTTTTAAAAATTGTTATTCTGAACTTTTATTTTTGAAGAGTTACACAGAATTATCAACAGACAGTTGAATATGATGGAAAACTAAATTGGATATGTACAATTATCAAGATTTTATTGCCAATTTTTACTGCCTGGCTGCTACCTCCCAGGAAATGTTTATTACACATTGGCGTTTTATCGCTAAATTGCACGCCGGTCATGATACCAATTTCAAGGCGCATGTTCGGAAAATACGATAGGCAATGCAAACCTACCCAATCAGTGAGCAACGAATTTCAGCGGCCAACGTAACACATTACTGTTGCGTCGGCATTGGGAGGAAGAAAAAAAACACTATTCACTCCACCTTTTCCTTAATTTAGTAGATATTCGGCGAAGTTAACCGTTTCGTTCTCAAACGACGTCGTAAAAGCTTCCCACTCAATTTCAACGTGTTGCAAAGCTCGGTCTGCTTTGAATGGATGGAGTTCAAGTTAAGTGCTGTTAAAGTTTATATGTTGTTTCCTGTGTTTGCTTTGTACAATTAATTTTTCATTTGAAAGACTCAAGAAATATCTTGCTAGCTCTCTAGCAATATCTCATTGACTCTCAACACGACACGTAAGAGTGGCATAATTATGCAACAAACAAATACTTTGATTGAGTAGAAATCATTTGATTGAATATAAAAAATAAGTTTTTGCATTGTATAAATTCACATTATTCCACATCCTACATGTATTTGTTAAATTTAAACAATGTTTGTAAATCCCAGGCCCTGAAGATGATCTCAATAAAGATCGAAACGTTGGCACGATAAAGAAAATGTTTTTCTGAGACCTACATCAAACCGTATCTCACGATCTTTGAATAATTATCGATTAACGGTCACTAATCTCCACACATTGATTTATGAGTTTTTTATAGTTTACAATTAAAATATATGTACAAGATGAATATTTTTTTATTGGGGCCGCTAGGTGAATAACAACGAGGTACGTAAATTTTCATTATTTCCTAGTTTCTCTTGGGCCAAAAAGTTATATTAATTTTTTTTCTTTTTTTTAAGAACGTTTTTCTTTGAAATATGACTTTTCAATCATCACAAATTAATTACTAAAATTTGCAATGTTGGAGTTTCTAATGAAGGTTTGTGGTATATTTTATTAGTACATTGCCGATTTAATACAAAATAATCAATTTACCAAATCCTTGCTGCGTATAGACAAATAAAATTAAATCCTAATTTCAAAAAATTATATTCCTTTCTAAAAAAATAAACAAATTCAATTTATCGAAAAAACCTCAATCCAAATAATCATACAAAAAAGGATAATATTTCTTTTGCCTACTGGATAACGTTAGTTTACAAAGTTACAAGCTTTTTAAGGCGAAGGCAGCGCTAGTTTTTCTATTTTTTGGCACATGAATTATTTATAATTTTATATAAATAAAATAAAAACCAAAATAACAAAATTTCAAAAAGATACAAAAGAATTTTTCTAAATAATTTATCGTTTGTTTGAAAATAAAATAACATTTGATTCATTGTTAATAATAATTTAACATGAAAATTACAACAGAAATAAAGATTTTTAAATAAGTGATTTTCATTACAATTGAATTATTAATACAATTTTTTTCATTTATGGTTTTTCATTTTTATTCACCAATTTCGGGCCAGACCAATCTTGTCGGCTTCTGTGCTTCGTTCAGAAACTCTACGAACTTACTAGGTGGATAAAAATCATGTGAGATTTTTCTGGTTTAAAAGAGGAAATTTTTAAAAAAATTATATTTTTTTCCGTATATATGCTATTTATAACCGAAAAAAAACTTTTACTATAATCAAGGGAATATTTAAGCCAGCACTGGGCTTATTCGATTTGTTTATCACCTTAGAATCTATTTCCAAATCTAAATATTTATTTTAAGATGAATGTTTAACATGGAGAAGATTCTAAGTGTAAATTTAGTAAGAAATTGATAAAAATAAGTATAAACATGCAAGCGAAGTATGTTTATGACATAAAATTCTTATTTTTATTTGACCTTATTTTATATACCACGAAAAGGTTTTACTTCTTTTTATTCACATTTTTTACATAAATACACATTTTCCTCACTGTTTTTATCGGGTTCCTCGATGGGCATTTCTTTTTCCGAGTTTTCTTTGTTGGCCTTACAACATTTTGGAAGGGTTTTTAAACTAGGGACTTTTGATGCTTCCTTATCTTCCAGAACGCTCTTCTTGGCAGCGCCTTTGTTTTGGGCCTCCGAACTTCTTTTAAGTTCAACTTTCTTCGAGCCGTCGCCGGGTAGTTTCGTGGGCCTCGACGCCTCGCTATGGCTCCTCCTCAGATTCGAGTCGACGCGGGCTGGTACACCTGAAAACTTGCTATCGGATATAACGTTAGACTGTTTCCCAATTGATTTTTACCAGCGTCCGTACCTGCGGATTGACATTTCTGCCAATTTCCTCCCTAGGAGCTGTTCCTTACGCATTTCTGCCTTCTTCATCCTAGTGACGTAACGCCTCTGCAAGTATTTCATCTTTTCCTTCCTGTAAAATTCGTAGTCGTCCCTAACTTCGTCCCTTTCGGCTTCCCACCGCTTCTGATAGTCCATCCTCATCACGGCCCACATGTCGTGTTTTTCCTAATAATTATTTAAAAAAGGTAATGAAACTTGAGCAAAAAATGCATTATTCATTCAATAAAAAAAAAATTAAGACACTGCCAAGGAATAGAAACTATATTGAATAACTTCATCTACTTCAACAAAGTTAGAAAATTGAAGCTTACAAGTATATTCCAATTTTGAGCCGAATTATTTGATAATTTGGAGATGCCAGTATAAAATCAATTTAACTATATGTTTATTAATTAAAGATAAAGTGGAATTGAAATTGTTCATTCATTTCTTTTTCGTAATTTAATGTAACAGTAGACGATAGAAAACAAGTAGAAAAGGCATTTGGGCAATCTAAAATATATTTCAGTGAATAGTTTAATTTAATCTAACAAAACCTTTATAATAGTTTCATTTGTAAGGGTTTATTGTTAAGTTATTGTTTTAGGTTTAATACTTAATTTGGTAGAATTCCGCTGGGTGATACTAAAGTCGTATTATTAAAACCTTATTGACGTATTTTCTATACAAATCATGTGCTGATGTTTAGATGAATTTTTTATCGTACAAATAAAACACAGGACATCATTTGTCGAGTCCTTATAATTCTTTATGCCCTTGAAATACATTAGGTTTTTATCAAAATCTTTTTGTTGGAAATGTGTGGTGTTCAGTGACCGTTAGATTTTAGACAAACATTTTCTTTATCGTGCCGACGTTTCGACTTTTAATAAGATCATCTTCAGGGGTCAAAGTGTTCGTTTTCTGCGTAGTTGTGTCGTTCTTGTGTGTCGCGTTGAGAGGGCCGTTCTAAAACCTACGTCACACCAGACCGCATTTCACGATCTTCGAATAATCATTGACTAATTGTCACTAAACACCACACATTTCTACACTAGCTGAACGAAAAACATGGGATTTTATGAACAAATTTCAACTACATGTTTTTTTTCTACAACATCAAGCAAAAGGTATTCTGAAGGACATCGCCAAAAATAAGACGAATCTCGCATCGGCTATTAATGAGAGAATGTTCTGGTGAAATGCAGACAACACAAGGTATTTCCTACTCGCATCGAAAACAATATTAACTTCGCAAATGCTTCACAAGCACAACCCAACTCCAAAATTAACGATATACACAAGGCCTCAATTCATTTCAAAAGAAACATTTTAAACAGAAATCACCACGAGCATTAAAAACATTAAGTCATTAACCCAAAAAATGCACCGATTAAAACTCAGTGCCGCTGATTCTCTCAACACAACACGCAAGAATGACACATTTACGCGAAAAAAAAAACACTTTGAGCCCTGAAGATGATCTCAATAATGATCGAAACGTTGATATGATAAAGAAAATATTTTTCTAAAACCTACATCAGCACGATCTCAGGATATGCTTTTTTTTAGTTTTTATCACATAGTTGAATGATCCTTCCGTTTTTTTTTTTGTTTTTTTTTGGGGGGGGGGGCAGCCGGAACCCTGTAAAACTACTGATATCCCCCAAACCATTTGAAGAAAAAAGCAATTTCATCTGCATTTAAGAAATAAACAGCTGGTAATGATTATTTGAAGGGCGCAATTACTGCACACAGTGAAAAAAGGGTGGGTCCCAGAATCCTGCGTACATAATTTAACTTAGAAGAGAAGCAATAATATATTGTGGCGATATGAGTGCACAATGTTGCTGCCCACTATCATCAAATAGTTTTCTTTAATCAATAAGCAACCTGAAGTAAGGTACATAAAATGACAGACAAGGATTTCTAGGCAAAGTAGTGTTAACAACTCTAACCACAGACTAATAGACATAGATTCCGTTGATTACCAGATCAGGCGGACCCATAGAACGAACATCGGATTTCCAGTATGAGACATTTATCCTCCCACCCTCACGGGAGAGTTTTTTCATGCAAAATTTAAGAAAATGTACTTACGTTTTCGTACGAAGGTTTGAAGTTCGGAAATGTCTTGGCGTCGGGAACATTAAAGAACGTGTCCCGCTTCAGCAACGATGATCTCCACCAGAGATTCATTTTTGAATAGAAAGACTGTTATTTTTAGAATCCGAAAAGCAAAAAACAAATTTTTCTCCAATTCAATTTAGCTTCTTTAAAAACTGCCATATGTTTGGATAAAACAAGACATGGTATAAAAATTTGCATAAAGAGGGTGTCAGAGAAAAATCCACAAAAAAAAACCCTACTTTGGTGATTTAATTATTTACGATTATATATAAATCGTCAAGTATTATTATTCACAATGGTAAAACTCTATATAATAAACCAACCAGTGGAATAACAATGTATTAATAATTTTATCGAAAAATATTTTCAAGACTTTTTGTTAAAGTACGGTTCATGTATATTTGTACAGGTATGTACTGTGATTTGAAGGAGTGTAGCATAAAACCTTCCGTTTAAATATTTGCACTCTCATCATCATTTCAACAGGAGCACGGAAAACTTTGAGATTAAGCATAAAAAGTGATGAAACTTTCTCTTTTTCAAGTGTTCCGTAGAGGGTAACAACAATAAATACCATCGTCATTTGAAGTCAGAATGACTACTGTCATCAAAGATAATTAAAACAAATGATTAAATAAATGGAGTACGTGATTTCACAAAAATGCACTGTTCTTCAAAAGTTCACGTTTACTTTATCAGATTTACATTTTGAAAATTCTACTTTGAGTATAATTGGCAATTTTCCCTGGATTGCCCGGTATAGTATAGATCCAAATGTATTCAATATATATATAAGAAACAAAACCGTTAATCGATAATTATTCAGAAATCGTGAGATGCGGTCTGGTGTGGTGTAGGTTTCAGAAAAACATTTTCTTTATTGTGGTCATCTTCAGGGCTCAAAGTGTTTGTCTTCTGTGTAATTGTGCAATTCTTGCATGTCGTGTTGAAAGTGGGCAGTCAGTAGATAAACACTTTGAGCCCTGAAGATGATCTCAATAAAGGTCGAGACGTTGACATAAAGACGATAAAGATAATGTTTTTCTGAAACCTACATCACACCAGACCGCATCTCACGATATCTGAATAATTTTCTTTTAAACGTGGTCTTCTCCCTTTAGGTGCATATATTCCACGTCAGGATAAGAAAATATGTGCCGGACGTATTAAGTGAGATTGAGACATGTAAAAATTAAGAAAAACGAAATTTGGCCTCAAATTTTTCTTTAAAAAAATGTATATACAATTCGGATTCCTTGCAGCTTTTTAATAAGCCCCAAAATACGCATTTTTGATGATCTCAATAAAGATAGAAACGTTGGCAAGATAAACAAAATGTTTTTCTGAAACTTACATCTCACCAGACTGCATCTCACGATTTCTGAATAATCATTGACAAACGGTCACGATTCACCACACAGAATTAATAATATTCTTCCATGTTGCAGATACCATTTGTACATTTTTTTATTATTTTTGTATGAAGCCTAGCTAAAACTATGATATAAATTTTCAAAAAAGAAGTCTTCCTTTCATATTTTATCTTCAAAAAAAATTTTTTTGCACTTGACATTATAACTGTCTGAATTGAAAACCTTCAGGAAAGGTTTTTGTTCATTGAAAATGCAATTGTGATTCTTTCGAAAAGTTCGAAATTGTCAATTTACAATTAGATGATCTCACGATTTTTTTTAAACCCTGCGTAAACATGATTTCCCAGTTGAAAATTAAGACTGTTTGTTGAGATTCACGGCGTTTTCATGGATATGAAGGAGAATTAGTCAGAGATAGCACCTTCGTAATGGTCTCGTTAGGGCAACAAGCGTTCCTGGCATTTCCCAGTGACATTTTCCACCCATGACGGCCCAATTGACCTTCAGACAGCATCAGGGAACCTGGACGAAAATACCTTTTCCACCTATAATCCTCTCGATGACTTCGATCGGATTTACAATATTAAACATTGCAGCGTCCGACTGTACCTTCATTTCACGAGATTTTTTCCGACAGAAACAGGAACAAACAGGTAAAGCAATATTTCGGAGAGGAAGCAGTGCCCAGAGGGAGGAACATAAATAGCCCGGAGGAGAGAGAGCTCGATTATATTACGCACTCCGTTTCGACCCTGCTTTCCATTAGTGACCGTAGTTTCTACCTTAAAACTTACATTCCTTTAATCTTGTACTTAGCCTTTGAGTTATGAGTGAGATGACAAAACCGTGGATCAGTTTTTTTTCTATTCATTAGAATAGTCCAGGGCTGGTAAAAAGCTTGAATACCTCTCGAAAAAATTATACAATGGAAAACAGAACAAAAAATATCGTGAATTAAAAAAATAGTAAGCGTTTAAAAATTAAATAGATTTATTTATTATATTACAATTAATTAAGGTTTTAAGTTGAGATAAAAAGGTTAGTGTCATGAGCGGGATTCGAACCCGGGATCTTCGGTTCAATACGCCGCTACTCTACCTCTTCAGCTATCGTTACTTCGATCCACTCTGACACTAACATCCTATAAGTCAGCGCGTTCGAATCCCGCTCGTGCCATTGACTTTATTTTATCTCAACTTAAAACCTTAATTAATTGATCAAGCGGACCACGAAAAATAGTGAACTTAATTTTTTTCTACTATAGAACCATCTGATAACAAAGTTTTCAACATATGCACAGCATAAATTAAATATTTCAATAAAATGTTATTATTTTCATTTCAGGTGTTTTAAAAAAGTAATAAGGTTTTTTGATTAGACCGAATCATAGCCGTACACTGATTTTGCTTTTATAAGAGAATTTTTCAACCTTGCTGCAATTTTTTGAATTCACCAAAATAAACAACTACTTTTTTTGTTACATTCTGGTAATAATACCAGTACAACATTATCTAGGAAAAATTAGCCATGGCCGATTGTAATATTATTCTCTTTTACTGTCCAATTTTACCGGCAGAAATGTAAACATCTCCAGCAGCTGGAGTAGTTGTCATGAGTTTCGTGGCACTAATTCTTGCCTTCTTCTGTGCACTTTTCCAATTGCAGGTTAAGACAACAATTTATACCCTGGCTCTCCCCTCCATGATAGAGGCAAGGATAGACGAGTTCCGTCTAGCCTAGGCATTGCGAATAGAACGATAGTAGAAAAAAATCCAGCTGATAGCCCATCAAAACAGATCAGTATCGTTTTTTCTCTCCTTATTATAAAATTTATTTCTATTGTGAGGCACACACTTTGATTTATATTTCTGTTATTATCATTATTTTTTTATTTAAAGATCAATATTTTCGTTTTTCCCTTCAGGCCTGAATTGTTTCCTTTATATATAATTATTGGTTTGTAACCAAGAATCATCTTCTGCTCACTTATGTTTTATCTTTTTTTTGTAACGTTTTCAATTTCATAAGAATATACATTTTCTTCTAAGATACAAACAGTGGTGTCCCTTATTGTGTTATTAATTTATTCCAAGCTGAAATTCCTTTGATTTTGAGACTGATCTCCGGCCTCCAGGGTATAATCACGCCCTAAAAGAAGGAGCAAATCGTTCCTTTAAACTACCTGGCCATAAGGTTTATTTTTCTACCACGCAATTTTCCTATTGCTTATCATTAAACTGTTTTATTTATATTTTTTTTGGAGGGGGGGTAAAACCTAGCTTGTTCGTAAAAATCTTTGGCCCCTGGTTAGGATGATTTTGAGTGGTTTGTGGTTGTTTTTAGTCGTTGGTTAAATATCGCGTTTGGTCAAAGATGACACTATAACCATTAAAATTGACTTAAAATGCTGAACAATGATTATCTTCTTTATATCATACTTATTACTGACATTTTTGGTAAATTTCATGTAATATTTATATTATATGAATAAATTATATGAATTGTTAAATTACGTTCTGTTTTTATTATGTTAATAAATTTTCCGCACACTAAAACGTGAAAAGCCATGTATTTATTTTTCATTATTCTCTTAGTATACAATTTATAGGACACATAATACGATTTTCTTATTAGATAATCGAAAATACACGTTAAACTCATTAGCTATTAATATTTAAAAAATGTTACTTTAAATTACAAAAGCATGTCAAGACCAAACATTCTTTTAAAAAATTACTTCACCAACTGAACCAAGTTAATAAAGAAATATGTGACAATTAGTGACCGTTAATCGGTAATTATCAAGAAATCGTGAGGTGCGGTCTGGTGTGACGTAGGTTTTAGAAAAACATTCTTTATCATGCCAACGTTTCGACCTTTGTTGCGATCTTCTTCAAGGCCTGGGATTTATAAAGATTATTAACAAATATAGGATGTGTAAAAAAAATATCTAACTGGTACTCTCAACACGGCTCACAAGAATGACCCAATTGCGCAGAAGACAAATACTTTGAGTGAATGTAATAATGGTTTTTTGCATTGTATAAATTCATTTTTTCCACATCTGACGTTTGTTAAATTTAAGCAGTGTTTTTAAATCCCAGGCCCTGAAGATATTCTCCGTAAAGTTCGAAACGTTGGCACGATAAAGAGAATGTTTTTCTGAAACGGCACGCCAGACCGCATTTCACGGTCTCCGAATAATTAATAAACAAAATTGTCAGAGATAGTGGTGCGAGAGAACCAGTGAAGCTTCATGAAAGTAATCGGGACCATCCGGCGAGTCAAATTCCTTTTTTTATCAAAAGGAATCATTTCCTTTGCTACATTTCCCGAAGGGCGCCCGCTCCTTTTTATTAAAAAATATACAAAAAAAATAGGTACACTTTTATGTAAAAAACAAATTAAAATAGATTTTATATACGATTTTCTAAATGTAAACTATGTTTGTAAATCCCAGGCCGTGAAGATGATCTCAATAAAAGATCGAAACGTTGGCACGATAAAGAAAATGTTTTTCTGATACCTACATCACACCAGACCGCATCTCACGATATCTGAATAATTATCCATTAACGGTCACTAATCTCCACACATTTCATTTAAACTAAGAGAAGCAATTATTTTCTTTTTAGTTTTCATTTCTACGATTTCGTTCTTTAAATTTTAGTTCAGAAGAATCTTTTGTTGTATTTTGTTTTATAATAAAAGTAATTTGTTTTATGTTCCAAACTTTCATGTCGTTTTATTTTTTTAATATTTGTAATTTGTGGCCAGATCTGAAGCACAAATCATTTCACAAGTAAACATTAAAAGCAAATAAAATTTAATTCTTTTTAATGAAAAAAAAAAAATATGAAGACTGATTTCTATTGATTTTATTTTGGAAAATTTGTAATACTCTCATTTTATCTAGCATGCATTGCTTTTTGACATGTAAATGCTTGCTGATGCATTTCCATTTATTCTATATAAATGTTATTATCTGTGTATTATTTAAATATTGTCCTTTCGCTTTTCAAGTAGTGCGAATTGCCTTTATAAATATCAAAACAAATGTATATAAACGTAAAAAAATTAATATTTCACAGCGTTAAGAAAGTTATCGTATTTTTATATAAAGCACATGAAATTTGTATAATTTTTTCTTTGTACATATGAACATCGAAATTGATTTTGTCGGATTTTTTTTGCTAACGGACAGATTTATAACCTTGAAATGTACCAAAAGAGAAAAATTGCGCTTTTCCCGTCAAAAGAAATAAAAAAGATATAAAAAAAGATATAAGCTTGTAAGCTCAATCCTCTTATGTGAATCTCGGTGAAAACACGTTTCGAAATGCACTTGGCAAATCCGCCAGGAGTGATGGGGCAACGTTTCCCCCCTTGAAATATGCCTGCACGTCCAGATAACGTCCTTTCAAGAAAAAAAGGACAAAAAAGAAAGAGATCAACTGCCATCGGCTAATCTCTTACAATGCATGGCCGGGTTGGGGTGGGTCACGGATTTAGCCTAAACTTTTTTTCCGTACTACTTACTACACGCCAAAATATCGGAAAAGTATACGCCTGTTCTTATCAATAGTACCTAGTTTCACCATTTTTAAGTTAAAATTTACGGTTTATTCAGTTTTTCCAATTGCTCGAACCAACTATGTATATATCTTGTAGAGATTAGTCACCAATAATCAATAATTAATCAGATATCGTGAGATGCGGTCTGGTGTAATGTAGGTTTCAGAAAAACATTTTCTTCTTCGTGCCAACGTTTCGATCTTTATTGAGCCCTGAAGATGATCTCAATGAAGATCGAAACGTTGGAACGATAAAAAAAAAAATGTTATTCTGAAACCTACATCACACCAGACCGCATCTCACAATCTCTGAATTATTATGTATATATCATTTTACAGCATTTTTATGTAGATTGCAATAAAAATGTAATAAGCTATAAATAATAAGTAAAGTAATAATAATGTAAATATAGTAAGTTGTCAATAGTTTATCAACATCCCAAAAATTTCTAAAAACCACATTTTGTAGTAAAGTAGGTTACAATTATTTTTCCGTGAAACGCATATGAAATTTAGTTTTAGCAACTCCAGAGACTGTTAAATATGAATTTTTGTTTAAACTTAAATTTATCTATTTTTACCCCTAAAATCTGTCTTTTTTTTTTTTTTTTTGAAAAGCCGTTATCGGAATATGTGATTTGCTGATTAAAAAACGACTGAAAATTTTTTAACCTCAAACAGACCATTTGGTAGGAGTGGAATGTTTTTAACAACGTATGTTCTATTAAAATATATGGAATATTTCTGTAAGAAAATAACGAAATTTTAGGTGAGGTTATATGAAACCGGTTCATTTCAAAAAAATCCCATTTGTAAGTATGTCGGGTTCAAATTCAGGGCCACTGGATTCGAACCCTGAACCTTACCTTACAGCGATGTGAGCTGTGTCTGTTTAGTAGTTCAATTAAATGAACATGTCTGTATGACTGAATATTCTTCGTAACAAATGAAATTAATTCTAGTTTAATGCTATTCCAAGAGTTTTCATAATTGTTTCCTTTTTTTCACAATGTTTCAATTTGGTTATTGAATTAATTTAAATTATCATTTGATTCACCGGGAAATAGAAGAAACGCTTTCAATTTAAACTTGACAAAGAAAAATTAAGATAATTAAACAATTAATTAATATGTACGTTTGTTGATTAGTTTTGCCCAAAGAGAACATTATGAGTTTTTGAGAATCTCCTTGTTTTTTATTACAATTTTGTTTGTAACAGGCATTGGAATTCATGCGTAAAGTGTCCGTCTAAGTTATCATCCATCCCGCTCATCAATTCAGAGAAGGTTCTATGAAGACGTAGATGGAAGTCAAACGATTTCTCTGCAAAAAAAATATGGGATGATAAAATTGGAAAGGATTCAGCAGTGACATCGTCCAAAAAGAAGAGTTCTGTTCTGAAAGTACGGTATCGCATAAAAAAAAAAAAGGATCGATAAACTGAAGTTTGAGCTACTAAAACGCTGCACTAGGATGAGCCAAAACGTTTTTAGATAGACTTATGCTAGACAAAAACCTGGAAATAGAATACAGAAAGTTTACTACCAATTTTGACTACCAAACTAAGCTCAAAGCATTAGTATTACTTGAGGTCAGATCTGCGGATCTGTATGATTAGTCAGGGAAAAGTAGGTCTTCTCTGAGTTCCATAGCATACAGGATAGACGGACCATGAAGATTATGACAGACTAACCTAGAAGAAAGTGTTAAAAAAAGTGCCATTATCGAATGAATCATTAAAAACAAATAACTAGTGGAATCGCAATCAAAGACAGACAGGGAAAAGACCTTGTCAAAACTTTCAACTGAACTTACTATAAACTTACTACAGAAGTCAGGATCACTGAAGCCTGATTTTGATTTTCTTTGCTTCACTAGTGACTATAGTGTTCCTCTAATTCATTGCAACTTAAAAGGTCTTTTATGGAATTGATCTTTCTTTTATTTTTATATTGGGGAATGTGCACTACGTTTAATTAAGGTATTGGGTTGTCCGGAAAATAATGCAGGATTTTGGTATTAAACAAAAAAAAAAGAAACTAGTTACTTTAAAGCAATGTTCTTTAATAAAAATAATTTCCCATACTCTCAATACATTTCTCCCAACGTGTTGGTAACTTATTAATTCCGTCTGAGTAGAATTCAGAATTTTTAGAATTGATAAAGTCAATAAATGCATTTTCCAGTTCCGTTTGATTTTTGAATATTATGTGTTGTAAGTAGTGGTCCAGGTGTCTAAAAAAATGGTAGTCAGTAGGCGAGAGGTCCGGAGAGTAGGGTGGGTGAGGCAAAGTTTCATAGCCAAGCTCCAATAATTTTTGTGACGTTACACGTGACACATGTGGTCGAGCGTTGTCATGCAACAAAATGGGCCCTTTCCGATTGACGAAAGAGGGCTTCATTACTGCCAATTTCTGATGCATGGTATTAATTTGGTTACAGTATGATTCAGCATTGATGGTTTCGCCAGGATTTAAGAAGCTGTAGTGTATTAAACCAAATGAAGCCCACCATACCGTAACCATTACCTTTTTTTGATGATTTTTTTCACTTTTCCAATCGCCTTGAGGTGGTCAGCGACGGTCGTTTTACTGACTTTGAGTTGCTCTGCAAGTTCTCGAACAGTTGTTTTGGGGTTTTCTTCCACCACTGATCGCAGAACATCATCATTAAGAGAGGAAGGCCTTCCACGACCTTCTTCATCTTCAAGGCTGAAATCTCCCTCCCGAAATTTTTTAAACCACCTTTGCACAGTGCACTCATTAACACAACCCTCGCCCCAGACTTGGTTAATGTTTCTAGCCGTTTGGGCTCCGCTTCGGCCGAGTTTAAACTCGTAAAAGAAAATCGTACGAAATTCTCGCTTTGACATTATAAGGATGACTGAATTATTTCCAAGTAGCGGAATGCTACAGAGGTAAACAAACAATATCATTTGGAAGAGGATTAATAAGTGTTGACATTCATACAAATGAGTAATCCTGTAAACGTAAACAGAATATTTTATATAGATTTTTTTTAATGAAAACTTAAAATCCTGCATTATTTTCCGGACAACCCAATAGTTTAGCACTTTCTTGGGTTCATCATTGCTTCTTATTCTAGGGTTTAGTTTGAATTGAGACACATTGAAGATGTCAAACTGCCGAAATGCATTTGACATACCAACCCTGCAAGGATAGGCAGACCAAAATGATGTTAGAACTGAATTCTAGGCATTACTGTCCTTTCCAAAGCGGTTGATCTGTTTCATATCTATTGTGTTGTAGTCACACACTCCAGTGTATCTTGCCTCTGCTACTCATGACAGTAGTCGAATATCTGTCTATTTTCTATTTTTTAAGGTGGGAATTAAATTAGCAATGTCCAGTATAGAGGGTTGTTATTTTTCTCATTTCTTATTCTTATTTACGGATCTAGATGTTGAGAAATTTCTTTGATTGTTACCCGAGAAATTCATCCAGTGTGTGGTCATTTCTCCATCTATTTCGATCAGTTCTGCTTTTAACGTACTTTGGGGCTGTAGTGATTTGTAGTCCTCTTCAATCCTAGCACTAACATCAGAATAATCTGATTTTGTTTTCCTATGAGTTGGAGATACGTTAAGCATTTTCCAGAGTAGCGTTATGGCGAAAGTGGATTATAAAGCCTTCAGTGCTTCTTGGCTGAGAATTTCTGCACTTTTATTAGTCCTGTTTTAAATATTTTTTGTGCACAGACCAGAGTTATATTACTTACGTTTTTAAAGCAACGGAATTAACGACTTTTAATTGCTATAATTTATTTGAATCGAGGGACAATTTTTGGGAAACCAGAGGGACCAGATATTACACAGTTGTTACGGTTTATTTGAATCGACATAATTGAGGTTTTAGGGGTTAAGGGTGCTAGTAAAAAGCCTGAAGCTGGCGCGGTATGGGAAACAGCTCAATAGTCCTAGTTGGAGGACTTGATAGCCACTTTTAAAACACCTCTACCCTAAGTAAAAGGCTTAAGAGATACAACGAAGTGTCGTTAGTCTTTTTCGTGCCTTCAGGTATGACTCGTACATGAGCTCAGAAAACCCCAAATAAAGAAGTGCTTTTACTCAATATGTGCTTGACAGACTTGACGATGAATTTTATTTTTGAATGTTTGATCAAAGATTTTTTGTACAGTCGACATTTCATTGATTTGTCAGATTGCCTCGCAGAACGGGTGTTTAAAGCGTAAAACATATTCGAACCATTGCGTTATCTCAATAGAGCCGACTAAACAATGCTCAAGGGGGTTAAGGCAGGCTAGAAGCAAGCAGCTCGTTGCCACTTCACTTGGCCCATTCAATGTGAAACTGCCTGGAAGAGCACATCTCATTCATGCTAACTCATCCATTAGATTCCGTCGGAGTCGTGCATTTGCCGGATAAAGTTTTGCCAATGGGCTTACGGTCCGGTAAAAAAACATCAAAGCCGATCACGCAGTCTGATTTTAAAAATCGGCCGAAAGACCCGTGAAGATAACTGTCAAGCTTCTTTGATACCAGGCCATTTGGTAAAAAAAGTAAACTTTTCCGTTTATTTGCGAACCCAAGGCTGATATACATTTAAAAACTTAAGAAAATTTTTATACCTTACAAAACATACTTCTCTCCAGTGAAATACGTCGAAGTTAGGTAGAGAATACATGGCTTAAACTAACTTAAATTTATTAGCCTTGATTTTAATAATAAATCACGTTCTACCTGCCTAATGAGTGGTTTTGCGTTCAAATCCCCTTCGGGGAGCGCAGGCTTTGGTAGAACAAGTTTACAGAACTACGAAACTCAATTGCACATCAGAAACTTTACTGTTCAGGAAATATAAACCGCACACGTACGTTTGGATAAAAGTAATATACTGTACAAATTCATTGCTAGCAAATATGATTTGGAATAGAAAAGTAAAATTAAAAATCAGAAATTTTAACAGATTTAACAAAGCGAGTAATACGAATATGGCCTATCCTCCCTAATAGTGATATTTAAAAAAAAAAGGAAAATGGCTTTTGATCCAACTGAACATGCTTTTGTTTCCTTGCATACATGCGTAAGCATGATCTCTGAGTTTATATTTGTTAAAAATGTTATGAAATTAAATTATCGGTGCAGTAGCATAGGGTTTAGCATGAGAAACATTGTTATTAGTAAATGTTACATTTCAGTTTTTTTTCCTCTATGTATGAATGAAAAACGTGATTATTTTCATGCTACTGCGATACGTTATTAAAGTAATTACTGTGCTGTTGGAAGCAGTGTTGCTTGAATTTAATAGCAGACTTTTCAATAATTGTGGCCTGACATTTTCCTTACTGGTCATGGACTGTTCTGAAAAGGATTTTTCTTCTTTCAAGCCCAGTGGCCCATTGATAGCACCTTTTGAAAAGACATATCTGGCAGGCCATAAAGGATTCCGAACAGTCGATCCCTTTGGCTTTTATCCGGGCCGAAATGCAGCGTAGTACGCTGTGCGACTCGGTTATTTTTTCCCGGATTTTCGCCGGGCCGGCACGCCATTCGTGGATTAGATCCCGTTTTATAAACAATTCCTAGGCACGAAAGAGGAAAAAAATTACGTCAATAATTTGGTGGATTTGGGGGTTAACGGTCAGTTGCCAAAAAGAAAATCTGCTCGTAACGCTTTCAGTGTTAAAATCTGTCTTGCACTTCACGGGCATGTTAATTTGTTGGTTCTTGAATTAATTTCGGAAATCATATAATCGGTATTTTTCAAAATAAACTTAAATGTGTTAATCTTGTTGGTTAGATATACATAGGTATAGTATTATTTTTATAAATAATATATACTTTATTTCCCAAAATAACGACGTATAATGATTAATAGTGGACATAAAACGTAAACACAATTTTAATAACTTGTTGTGTACGCCGGTTTTCGTCTCGTTTTTACAGACAGGTCTAATTGAACGATCAGCGATGGTGCGCACTAAAAAGGGACCGCTTTTTAGTCGTTGGTGTTCATTACAGCGTATACACGGCGAAATTGTATGCAACGGAGGGAGGCTCAGATTCGTATATACCGACACTCTGAGCACTGTTTGGTCTTTACAGACATGTTCTTGTTAGAACGATATGCCGAACGGGATCATCTCGGAAAAACAGTGGTTGTGTCTGGTCACATCAGGCTGGAGGGTAACGGATATGCACAGCGACGGCGAAAGAGGTCCGGGAGGCTCAGCTTGTTAAGAGCACGGCTTACAGTTGGTCCCCCGAAGACTTGAACCGGAAATGAGGAATAATAACCAGACTAAGAATAGGTCACACGCCGTTGACACATGGGCACATAATCGTGGGCCAGACCTAGCGCAGGTGCCCACTATGAAGAGAAAAGACGTGTTGAACATAATTGAAGCGTGTTATGCTTTGGCTCCCCATTGGGTGCGAGCGGGCATGCCGCCAGATTTGAAAGAGGTTCTCGGACACAACGAATTTTAGCGTCATCTGTTCCCTTTTGTAGGGACATTGGGAATTTCTTATTGAATATGGCCGTCAAAATATGTATTTTGAATAAGTGAGAGTATTTATTAGTATGAATGGGGATGGGCTGATGGTTAAATAGCATCTCTATCGCCCCTCGAGCCGTGTGCGTGACTTGGGTCGAAGGCGGAATATTTATAAAAGCACCCCATCGACCCCAATTAGATTAGTTTGTTTTGTGTGCAAGTCGTTGGAGGAATGTTGAGTATTCTATCTTCTAAACCAAAAGAGCTCAATGTACAAAGCGCAGTACATACATTATTCGTGTGAATGTGTACTGAAAGTATACAGGGCTGAAATGACAAGACCTAGCTTTGATTCTCCTACAATAAACAAATAATAAAAAAAAACTAATAAAATATTTGTATCATAAAATATAAAATAAAAGTGTTTATGGTTTACTATCTTTACAGGTAATTAATCTATTTATTAGTTCAAGCTCAAACTACTTTTTTTTCAGTTTTTTATATTTTTGTATTGTTCTATGTCTTATCGTACAGCTCTTTGAGGTTATAGCCAGCCTTATATTTTTACGTTTTAGACTCGATTTAGCACATTTGATCATGCTAAAGAGAAGACATTGTGGGATACTAATTTATCTTTTACATATAATATAACTGTAATAGCTTCACAATTTCATAAATAACTGATATTAGAGTAGAGTTCAGGTGAACAGTTGAGTTATTCTTACCTTCTCTAGGAGAACGCAATAAAATAGTTTTGAATTGTGATCTTAGCTCTTGTTTCCAGAAGATTATCTCGTTGAATATGACGTTGTTATTAGTACCTGTTCTGTAATTATTCTTTGGACGTATGTTTAATATTAGGTTAAGAGTAAAGTGAGGAAATTCTATTTAAAAATATATACATTTTTTTTTAATTTCTCTCCACCTAAGGCATATTAGCAAGAACACTGGGACAAGGTTTTAATATTTTTCACCTAGACTCAGCAAAACCGTTCTTCTCTAAAATCTGTGATCGCACGTCGTTTTCTTGTAACTAAGACAAGTTTTAACTTTAGATGATAATAATCAACATTCTTCTTTATTAGAATAATAAAATGTACAATGGTTTGTTATTATTAAAGCACAACTTTTCCAATGATCGATTGAACACATGTATTATTCTCACATATCAAGATGATGAAATAAGACAAAAACACCGAAACTCACCACTGAAGATGGTGAAAAGTTAAAATTGGACACACCTAAAATGTTGATGGATGGGAAACAACTGAACAACAGAAAAGTAAAACTTTTAAACATTTCCATACAAGTCACACACATTTAAACTAGCTATTCTCAACAGAGTATTAACAAATTTTTATACAAGAATGATGAAGGCAAAAGAAAGCTTTTTAAACTGGGACTTTTCTCAAAGTGATGATTTACTGGGAACTATTTCTGAGATCAAATACGGTTCGAAACAAAGAGAATAGTGCATAAATAAATATAAATACATTTCTCACAACGAAAAGTCTTGTATTTTTTATGTGAAATTTAGAGATCTCAAATGTTCAAGCAAAGGTTAAATTAAGACAGTAACACGGTAACATTTGTTGCGCGACAATTCGTAAATTAACATTTTATATGTGGCAAAAAGAAAAGAAAGAAAATTGTAATTCGTTGGTAGTCTCATTAAAATTTATAAGAAAGCCTGTCGGAATTGGTAACTCGCGCATGTACCTTATTTGCATCGTTACCAGAATCCACCCAGTTCCACCCGACTTACGTATCCCGCCCCGGGGGGAAATTACCTCTCGGTAAAATTTCCAATTTTCCACCGCCGTTGGCCCTCTGAGCAACTGCACTATTTCAAAATAAGGCGTCGGTCTAAAATCCTCTGAAACGTGGAGTGATTCGGTCAATTTCATGCCCTGTACGACAACAGCCAAAAGTACAATTTAAATCTAGAAATTGCTCCATATTTCAAAGGAAAAAATTATTCCAACAAAATATTTCAGCAATTTTACAAAACGCTCATTAAATTAATTTGATAGTGGTTTTCATATGGGTTGGCACACTGTCAGAATCCTCTTTCCCGCCCTTCAAAAGTTGAGGTTGAGATGGAAAGCGTATCCGAGTGGATCGAATTCAGGATATCTCAAGTGGTAGAGCAGCGTCGAATTTAGCCGAAGATCGTGGGTTCGAATCCCGCTCGTGACACTGACGTTTTTCATCTCTACCTATACCTTTCATAAATTTGTGCTTATTTGTCTAAAAATTGAAAAAAAGCAAGGGTTTAGCTTATTTATCTAATCAAATAACATTTTAGATATACGTCATGAGTTTAATTGAGGTTATTTTAATTTAAAGCTATATAATAATAAGTTTTTTAAATACAAAAGGCGTGATGGATAATATACAGTAATTAAAATTAATTTAACAGTAATCGACATTATAAAAAATTTTTATATAACGCATTGGTTGAGATCACCGTCAAGAGCGGGATTCGAACCCACGACCCTCGGCTAAATACGCCGCTGCTTTACCACTCGAGCTATCACAACACTAACGTCCTATCTCAACCCCATTTTTCGAATTTTCCCTGCTTTTTGCCATTTCTCAAAATGCCGTGTAATGAGGAGGAGATTCTCGGCCAAATATGAAGTGACCATGGGGAGCTGTTAGTGAAGTTATACGTCGTTTAACTGACTAAATCCATTATAAATTACTTCTTGACCTAACAACTGCATAATTTTAATCTTTATATAAGATATTGGTTGAGATAACAAAAAGAAAAATGGGAAAAAAGGAGGGAAAATTCAAACGGTTGGGTTGAGATGGGAAGTTAGTGTCTGAGTGGATCGAGGTCACGGTTGCTCAAGTGGTGAACCACCGGCGTATTTAGCCGAGGGTCCTTGGTTCGAATCCTGATGGTGAAGTCGACTTTTTTATCTCAACCAATGCCTTATTTTCCGTAACGTTGATTCATCACGATCACGATTTGTATATAGGTCCTCTAATGTACTTTTTATTTTTAAAAAATTGTTATTAACATATAGCTTTAAATTAAAATAACCTGAATTAAACCTCACGGCACAGCATCCAAAATTTTATTTGACGAGGAACACGAAAATAAATAAGCTAAACCCTTTCTTTTTTCAATATTTAGACAAATAAGCATAAATTATAAAACTATATTTGAAAGGTGTTGGTAGATGAACAAACGGTAATGACACGAGAGGGATTCGAACCCATGACCTTCAGCTAAATAAGCCGCTGCTCTACCACTTGAGCTATTCTGAATTCGATCCACTCGGACACCAACTTCCCATCCCACTCCACCTCTTTTTGCCATTTTTCAAATGTCGTATAATCCAATTGATTCTCAGGACAAATGAAATGACCGCGGAGAACTTTCGTGAAGATATAATTCAGTTAAATTAAATCCATTACAGTTCGTTGTCCGATTGACATATTAACATTTTTCAATTAATTAATTTTTATGACAGGTATTGGTCAAGGAAAAAAAGTCAGTGTCACGAGCAGGAAAATTCGAGAAGTGAGGTTGAGAAGGGAAGTTAGCGTGTTAGTGTCCGATCGAAGTCCCGATAGCTCAAGTGGTAGAGGGATGGACGTTTAGCCGAACATTCTGGGTTCGAATCCCGCTCATCACACTGACTTTTTTAATCTCGACCAATACTTTTCATAAACATTAATTAATTGAAAAATGTTAATTGTTCAATTTGACCACGAACCATAATGGATTGAATAAATTATAAAGTTTTATTTAGACTCATTTTTAGAACGGGGTATGGTAAATAGAATTTTTCTATTTGAATAAAATCACGTATGATCATTTGGTTAGTGAACGTTTGTAAAAGTGAATAACGGCGAGGAAATATGGAATATAATAACTAATTCCGCTCCTTCCTCCTCAATAGGATGCAAGGACAAAGACGATCAGCCAGTCAAAATATTATATTAGAGAGACCTACCCGATAAAGTCCCCTAGTTATTAAATGGAAAAGGGCTAACGATAAAGCAGCCCTTTGTAAGTCTTGCACGTACAATTATTTCAAGTCATAAATAACCCAAATGTTCCCCGTTTGCGATAAACCTGTTTACACCCCGTATGAAAAGCATTCAGTTACCTCCTTAATGAAATCCTTTTATGCGCCGACGGTCCTAACTGGAGGCAATATGAATAATGAAGACCTCTACAAGAGCTTGGAGTCTTTCTAGCCTTAGAAGTGTAAAGTGTCTGCAATGAATATTTGACCTTATTTCTAGCTATCCGTCCGTCTTTTCTGACAGTACTGTTACCATTTTCAAAAATGTAATTTCATGAAATTAATGAGTGAAGGTCATTTCAAGTGAAAACATTAGGTTTATTCATTTCAAAAATATGTGTTAAATATTATTTATCATTTACTGTTTAAAAGAAAAATTTAGACTGGATATTTATTAAGTATACTTTTAAACGATACATATTTTGAAATCATTAATAACGCTTTTTCAAGCACCAAAGCAATTTGTTATCACAACGGAGTGCAAAGCTTTTTCACAATAATCCGGACGTGTCGGAAAATAATTTTACCGTCTTTATTGTTTCTCGAGAACTGTAAAAATTCAATTTTTTTGTCTATTTCAATATTAATTATTGGCCGTTGGTTGACGCGCCTTTATGTTAATTATTGATCTTTCAACCAAGTTTTTAGATGAGATAAAAAAGCTTGTGTCACGAGCGGTATTCGAACCCATGATGTTCAGCTATATACTCCGCTACTCTACACTTGTACTGTCGTGACTACGATCCACTCGGACACGACAGCTTCATCTTAACCTCACCTTTTTGAAATTTTCTCTCATTTTTGCCATTTTTCAAATCGATACATATCTATCTCAACTAAAAACCTTAATTAATTGAAAGATGTTAATTCCTCAAGCGGACCACGAATTGTTGTTAAATTTTTTATTTAAGTTATTTTTTTGTTTGTTAAATTGTTTTTTATTTAAGTTAATAAGTTGTTTATTGAGTTGGATGCTATTCAAACGAGTTTATCTGACGAAGTTCCTAATTAAAAGTGTTGCAAAGCCGAAATTTCTTTGAGTAGTACTAAGTATTAAAAAAAGCCTGATTATAAACAACCCAATGAATCCTTTTTCTTTATTGTGTTGGTTTTTTTTTAACGAAAACACTTGCTCGTTTTTGCATTAAGTGCATTTTCTTATTCTAACTGCCCTCTTCAGAATATTCGATGATCCTGTTTGATCAAATAAATAACCACGAGCCAAAGTATGTTAACCAACTCGTAGTCCAACACCCAACCAATGAACCTAATGATCAATAAAAATAATTTTATTTTTAACTAGTGTCGTAATTCCATAAAACCAGATTAATTAATTAATTATATAAATTATATATTCAAAGAAAAAGAAAACTTTAGGAATATCTTGTGGCTTTCCTTATTTATATTTTCCTATAGATTTGGATAAATTCGATTACACATTGATAAAAAACAAAATAACATAGACAAAAAATTAAAAACATGAATACGTTATACTTAAAAATATTCATAACAACAAATTCCAATTAAATCCCTCCCAAGGGTTATAAACTTCACAGCCAAGATTTTAAGTAAAAAATAAAACTGGAAAAAAATAGTAAATAAAGTTTGTCTCAAAAAAAGAATTAGAAAAACAAAATTACTATCCCTTGGCTCATAACGTTCCCGAGTACTCATCGTCAACAAGACAAGAGGATTTTTAGCGTCCGCACTTAGCCTGTTCGGCTTTATAAGAGGTTTTGATTCGCAAAACGAGAGCCGACGCACCCCCGCATACGACGGGGTTGTGTTACCGCCGCAGCATAGGTGTAGAGGCGCCCCAGCCCCTAAGGGCCAAGGATATCCTCGCTCTCCGCTTGTCCTCCACTTTGAATGGTCCGGGCCCGCATTAAACATCGGGTCGTATGCCGCACTCAAAGGGCTAACAGGCTGATGTACAACCTGCTCTCCCGCGTACTCCCTAGCTAGAGAAGGGGACTCTATCTCCCTGAGTGTAGGGGCTTCTTTAGCGTAGAAACTTCCGAATCCGACCTGGGCGCGGTTATTGTTTTAAGTACAATTGCTAACCACCCCCTAGATGAGCACTGCTTATGACCCGACCCTTGGCTTTTGAAGGTCGGTGTATTTTGAAACACCTGAACACTGAATGATAAAAAAGAATTACTGTTCGGATTTTCGTTTTCATTTTAAAGAAAAGCCTGGCTATTTTGTTTATTATTTACTTATTATCCTAAACCGGGAAGCCCGGTCTAAAGGATTGGCCGCCGATTTGCAAACTAGGGCAATGTGGAATAGCCACTCTCCCAATATTACACCGGGAACTATTGTTATAGTGATACAAGAAAATGCACCCCCCTTTAAATTGGCCAACAGGGATTATCGAGGAAGTTTTTCCAGGGCACGATAACTGTATTAAAGTGGCGACAGTAAAAACCGCAAGCGGCATGTATAAACGACCGGTAATGAAGTGTCCGTTACCGCTCCAGTAATTTAACTTATATTAATATTTTCAATCAGTTTTAGAAGATACCTACTTTCCTTTCATTATTTATGTGGACACCCTTTTCTTTTGAATATAGTTTTTTATCTGATTTTAAAGGAGACTTCATTAATTTAGAAATACTCAATTTGTCTCATTTTACAATTTATATTGCAGTGCCTCGAAAAAATTTAACTATTGGGTTGTCCGGAAAATAATGCAGGATTTTGGTATTAAACAAAAAAAAAAGAAACTAGTTACTTTAAAGCAATGTTCTTTAATCAAAATAATTTCCCATACTCTCAATACATTTCTCCCAACGTGTTGGTAACTTATTAATTCCGTCTGAGTAGAATTCAGAATTTTTAGAATTGATAAAGTCAATAAATGCATTTTCCAGTTCCGTTTGATTTTTGAATATTATGTGTTGTAAGTAGTGGTCCAGATGTCTAAAAAAATGGTAGTCAGTAGGCGAGAGGCCCGGAGAGTAGGGTGGGTGAGGCAAAGTTTCATAGCCAAGCTCCAATAATTTTTGTGACGTTACACGTGACACATGTGGTCGAGCGTTGTCATGCAACAAAATGGGCCCTTTCCGATTGACGAAAGAGGGCTTCATTACTGCCAATTTCTGATGCATGGTATTAATTTGGTTACAGTATGATTCAGCATTGATGGTTTCGCCAGGATTTAAGAAGCTGTAGTGTATTAAACCAAATGAAGCCCACCATACCGTAACCATTACCTTTTTTTGATGATTTTTTTCACTTTTCCAATCGCCTTGAGGTGGTCAGCGACGGTCGTTTTACTGACTTTGAGTTGCTCTGCAAGTTCTCGAACAGTTGTTTTGGGGTTTTCTTCCACCACTGATCGCAGAACATCATCATTAAGAGAGGAAGGCCTTCCACGACCTTCTTCATCTTCAAGGCTGAAATCTCCCTCCCGAAATTTTTTAAACCACCTTTGCACAGTGCACTCATTAACACAACCCTCGCCCCAGACTTGGTTAATGTTTCTAGCCGTTTGGGCTCCGCTTCGGCCGAGTTTAAACTCGTAAAAGAAAATCGTACGAAATTCTCGCTTTGACATTATAAGGATGACTGAATTATTTCCAAGTAGCGGAATGCTACAGAGGTAAACAAACAATATCATTTGGAAGAGGATTAATAAGTGTTGACATTCATACAAATGAGTAATCCTGTAAACGTAAACAGAATATTTTATATAGATTTTTTTTAATGAAAACTTAAAATCCTGCATTATTTTCCGGACAACCCAATATCTATTATCAAGGGCCAGTAACCTTTCCCTTTTCACGGGGGGGGGATGTTCGGATTTTCATTTTAAAGAAACGTCTGACTATTTTGTTTATTATTTACTTATTATCCTAAACCGGGAAGCCAGGTCTAAAGTATTGGCCACCCCACTCATGATCATGACACATCAGTCGCTTTTATGACTGGGCCTTGTTCGTCTCAGCACGCACCGCTTTCCACTTTTCTTTTTTCTTTGAACCTACAGACCGCTTTCTCTAAAATCTCTTCTAGCATCCCTTGGAATTTTTGTGGATTGATTTTACACCTCGCCAAAACGCCGGAGATGCTGGTACCTGTAAATGGGCCGTCCGACCCAAATACCGTATTTTTCATCGCTCCCGGATCCTTCTATTTCCTGCCCACCTTTTATCATCTGCCAGAACAACTAGGTGTTTCTTTTTACTATTTCATATCTTTATTTTATATTTCAATCACTTTTTAATTTAAAACTGTTTTATTTTATTTTATATTTTTTCTACGCTTCCCGAATACGTTCGGGTGGTCCTCCGCCGATTAAAACCTTACAATTACAAACAATTAAAACCTTGGTTAAAAACAGTGGATATCAAGAAGTATTTGTAGGTTTATTTGTTTCAAAATTAACTTTAAAATCGAACTCAGCCACACTATCATGAACGAAACAATACGTTTTCTCTGCTTGTCATCCCCCATGAGGGAAATATCGGAAAAATTAAGTGAATTCTTAAACCAGGAAGTTTGAGAGTCGTTTTTGGAGGTGGATGTTCACTTAAAAACATCCTCTCAAAGCCTAAAGTCATACAAGTTGAAAAATGCTTGTTTCCAAATTTATGAGGAATAAAATGAGGACAACTAAAAAGAACACCTGAAGAAACGAACGAATTTTCTGATTTAAGAAATATCTAAATTAAACAAACACATCGTCAATTTAGATTTAAATACAACTATGTTACACAGTTTCAACACTTAGGGAGGTAAGCCAGAAAATTGGTTTGAGAAATTCTTTATAAAAAATGTAAAATTAAGCTTGGAGATAAATGCATAAAAAATATAATAGATTTTGATTCGCTACATTTTAAACGTTGTATCTTTAGCGTGTCGGTGTATATGTAATATTTGAAATCAGGATATCAGCCAAAACTTCTGTTAGACGGACTATCTTTGTCAAAGAGATCTTGTTCAATTTTCAATCAAATATCACGGAACGAGATTAAGCCCATCGGCCATTGCTATCCATCAGGAGAACAGTGATTTTCCTCATGATTCTCTCTCCTTGATCTCCACTAAGGGGATTTGATTCAGGGTTCGAAGATTAAAAAGAGCGAATAGCGAGGATCTGAGGAAGCCGTTCAGTTTTGTCGTTTTGAGATTAAGTGGAATGTCAAACGTAATTATAATACAGAGGAGTGCACTTCTAGGGGAGCAAGGATGGTAAAATAGAAGAGGGAGAGAGAGGCACGTAAGGAAATTTAGAAAAAGCCGTCAGAATTAACGACTTTGATCTTAAGTAAAAACTTCCCTTGTCATATATTATCAAATCCTTGGGAAACAATTAGAAAAAACCGTGGTGTATCGCCTTGGCTCAAGAGGCGTGGAAATTGTGACCACAACCCGACCAATATCCGAATAGATGATTAGGTTGAGGTCAGGATATCTTCGTGGTAATATGTGGTGAGGTCGGTGGTGAAGGAGCTGTTCAAATATTTTACCGAGGGTAGGAAGAAGGCTGTTAGGTCGATTTGAGCATCTCGATTGTTTTCTTAAGTTCAGGAATTATGCAGATTAGGTTGAATCGACAAAGGGCGGGAAAGTGTTATTGTTCTAAAATTAAAATTTACAATATTGGTCTTACCTCTGGTTTTCATTATAGATTGATATCAATTTTAACACAGATGCAAATTACCATTTTTCTTGAAATTTTCAACATTCGATGTCAATCAGTTAAATTTTTTGTCTTTCTTTTCTCGTAAAGACAAATTCAATACGAGAGACTGAAATTTCAGTGGTTTCTTTTGAGTTAAGGAAACTTCCCTGTAATTTATTTTATCGTTCGATTTACAAGGGTTTCGTGGAGTAAGTTCATTTACCATTTCTTTGTTCCAAACGAATCGGATCCAATTCGAAAAGCCCGGTGTAATTAAATAATAAAAAAACTCCACAAGGTATCACAGTCAAGGTTGATAAATTGGCACGTACAATTTTGAAAGGAGGTCAAAGTAGGTTTTATTTTAGACAAAACCGGCTTCTAAAACCAAGAACACAAAGATTTTCCATTAATTTCCGTTGATTTGGGTTTATCGCGGTATTGGTAGGAAATCTCATTGCAGAGAAAATCGGAATCTGACCAAAAGTTCGGGGCGGCGGCTTATCAATTTGGAAAAATGCCAGGGTTCGGCACGCAGAGTATTAAATCGCTCAATTATCCTTCCTGTCCCTCACGCGAAGGGTAAGCGGCAAAGCCAAATCTAGCTCTACTATGAAAACTTTTGATGGCGAGAAAAAAAATCCTGTTTCACTATTTCGGGCCAATTGTGTGAGAAATAAAGAGTAGTTTTAAACAAGAAAATTGTAGCTATAAAACGTTCATCGAATTCTATCGTGTCTGAATGGATTCATTTTTAATTCCATCATGAAGAAATAAAGCGATTCTCAATGATTGTGGTTGTGTTATAACAACATTGTTAAGAAACTAAGAAGCATTAACACACTCTGGATCAATTTAACCAGACGTGCATAGTTCTAAAAAAATTATTGTCTCTGTAGATTAGTATTTCAAAGAAATTATGTGACAGTGTTCATTCGAGACGCACAGCTTCGCTTTGCATGACGGAATGTTCTTCAAAGAACTGAACATTAACTGAAGAAAGTTATGAACAGCATTAACGCTTCAAAGGATGTTCCGCTTGAATTTTCCACGTGTTCCAATGATTGAGGCGAATCGTAGTGGTTCTCGAATATTTTAATAGGAATACAAAAAATTGAAGAAAGTTCCTATTTCTTAAATTACAGGAGATGTATAAAGCCGGGCACACACTACCTGATGCAATGCTATGCGACGCTACCCGATGCTACCCGAACGCTATGCCACGTTTTGGAAGGGTGGCCACATCTATACGACGTCAAGCCCACGCCACGTACAATTGGGTTTTGGATTTGCGTCGGGTAGCGTTCCATACAATAGCATTGGTAAGACTGCGCCATTTAATAGCATTTTTTTCTTCTTTTTTAAACGAGGGTTCACAATAATAACAAGAAAAACCGTGAAATGAATTAATTAAAAATGGCATTTCTGTGTTTTGATTACCATTAAAATTAATTTTTGTTAATAACAGTTAATGAATTTTTGATTGTTTAATTTGGTTTATATTACAATAAGAATGTTGCAATTAAAATAACAACAAAATTACATATACATAGTTCGAAATAAACTACAACAAAATATGAGGTGTCTTGTTCTGACGCTACTCGACGAAAATGGTGTAATTTTATGAGCAAAACCAAGAAATAAATGGCTAGTTAAAATTTAATTGCTTTAAAAAAATTATTCCGATGTTTTGATAATCTGTGGAATAAATAAATTCTCCCTGATCATCATAATTAAATATTTTTTATAAAACTAATGAATTTTTGATCTCGTTTAATTTGTTTTATACTGCAATAAGAATGTTACAATTAATATAACGACAAAATGACAGAGATACTTATTTTGAAATAAACTTTAAAAAATATGAGTGTCTTGTTCTGACGCTACTCGACGAAAATTGTGTGATTGTATGAGCAAAACCGTGTAATAAATTGTTAGATAAATTCATTATATTAAAAAATAGTATTACTATGTTTGGTTTAATTTTCTACCAACCCACAAAATTTAATTTCTTTTAATAACAACTAACGAATTTTTGATATCGGTTAAATAATTAATATAACGACAATAATACATATAATTTGCATAAAAATATGAGTGCCAGGTTTTTTGTCTTCGACTTCGCTTTTCGACGAAAATTTGCGCTGTGGGGATCGTGAGTGTAGAGTAGGGTAGTTACACCGGGCAGATGTACACCGAGGTAATACAATCTTATGTAAAATGGAATTTTGGATTTGCGTCGGTTAGCTTCGAGTAGCGTTGCATAGGGTAGCATCATTGCATTGGTGT
The DNA here is from genome assembly GCA_039619505.1 of Cimex hemipterus. Lineage (NCBI taxonomy): Eukaryota > Metazoa > Arthropoda > Insecta > Hemiptera > Cimicidae > Cimex > Cimex hemipterus. The sequence continues at coordinate 28,641,711 of CM077104.1, read as the reverse complement.
GTTCCCGGCTTTAATCGGGGTGTAATATACTGTGCCGTTTAATAGTTATTGTTGTCACACGTTTAATTACTCGGTCCACAGAAATGAAACCGTTGTGCTTTGTGTAATTTATGTGTGTATGAGGATGTTTTCCATTTTTTGCCGGTGTGCCCTATATTGAAGCAACCCAGACTTAAGTAGTTTTCAGTTTTTAGAAAAAATGAAGTAATTTCATTTTTGAATGGACAGACCTGGCACAGTCTCCACAATTATGTTTTGTACTCCCTAAAATACAAAGCGTTCCTAGTCGATAATTTCAATTATTAATAAATTATGATTATTTCTATTAGTATTAGTATTCGTATTATTACATTATTAACATTGTTTTTTTTTTGTTTTTTTGTTTTGTTTTTCTTGGAAACTCGACAGACAGCCTGTGGGCTATTGTCTACGGTGTTTTTTGTAATGACTATTTTCTGTAAAATAATTTGTATTGTAAATAAACATCATTATCTATCTATCTATTTTTATCACCCGTTCTGTGTGATACCGGTGAGTCCTACTTCGTAAGTCATTTCATGAATTAGGAGGTATGGTGACGCTATTTTAAAACACGGCGAAAAATGCGTGAAATTTTTTTAGTGGAATTTCAAATTTTTACATTTTTTTTAAGAAAAAATTATAAAAGGTGCTTCAGGCCTAGTTCAACTTCAAAATTTGAAATACCACCCTATACATCCAGACCCATCATTTTAAAGGATTCGTTACGATAAAAACAATGAATGGTACGGTCGGATTTTAAATTCGTCAATAAAGTTATGACAAAACACAAACCAAACTCTGACAATGTGAACCACCAGATGATTACAAGCGTATGAAATTCTCGGATTTTCGTCTGCCCGCGTTAGAAAATTCCTACAGTGAACTTGGATTCATTCTTCCCATGGGATGTATAGAAGAACGTTCCAAGTGTTGAAAAACCCTTCCATCATTTCGGAGAGTGCAACACGGATTTTCGCGAATGTACAGTAAAATATTCAGCTCCTAGTCTAAATTACGCGGCCGGTTTCTTGGTGATGAAGCAGTAACCGATCCGTATTTTTGGGAGTACGACTCGACTTCACGACGCGCAATATCACCACTAACAATAACGCGGTCGTACATACCAACTCCCTGAAGATCGGAAAAATGTCCTCTTTTTGAAATATTGATTGTAACAAATTACTATTGTAAATTTTATTTGTTTCCTGAAATTTAGATTTGCTCTCATAATGCGAGTTTGACAAACAATGACAGACTTATAAACAATAGAGGCATTTAATATTTATTTTATTGGAATTAAAAACGAAACATACGAAAATGCTTTATTTTTTTTTGTCATAACTTTGGCTTTTTTGAGCAAAACTCGATTGCTCATTGTTTTCAGAGTAAAAGTCCTTTAAAATGATGTGTCAGGATATATATGATCGTATTTGAACTTTTGTAGTTCAATTAAGAAGGTTTTTTCGAATGGAAGGTAAAAGTTTGAAAATTGACTGAAAAATATTAGCCTTTTTTTTTTCAGAAATCAACCTAGCCATCTAAAAAGGACACCGTGCATAAACTGCGCAAAAAATATTTATCATTTATTCTTAATTCATTACTATTCTTAAGTAAATCCTTTATTAAAAATGAGAATTTACACACGTTTTGTTTTTGTATAAGTTTGTAAGTTGTATTTTGCTTTGTCCAAATAACAAGAATATATTGGTTAATTTAATTGAAATTAATAGAAAACGAATGAATTCCAAATATCCCCAGTCATTTTTGTGTAATTTATATAGTAAGTATAGTTAAAACCTGATAGTTTCACTTGAATATTACAACAAGACATTTTGTAAGTATTTCAAGCTTACAGCTCATCATCAGGTTGAAGGAGCTCTACAACCAAGACTTTCGACATGAATTGCAAAACTGATAGAGGCAATTAATGTTTACTTTATTGCAATTAACAACGAAACATATAGCGTTTTTCCTAACTTTTGCCATAACTTTGCCCCCTTTTTTTAGCAATTCATTAGTCTTGCAATTCATGTCAAAAGACGTGGTTGTAGGGTTCTTCAATCTGATGATGAGTTAGTTGTTAGCTCGAAATCCGGTTCGTTGATGGCCACTTTCTGTGAGTAGGAACTATCTTTTTTATAAAGATTGAACAACACAGTGCACCATTTATCTTTTATATTCCTTTGAAAGTAAGCTTGTATGTATATAATCAGGGAAGTTTAGGGATTGACGGGTAGGTTCATTACCGCTCCTGTGCGAGTTTTTACTTACTTTTCTCGTCTTTTACTTGTATTTTTTCACCTGTAGCCATTACTGACTCTTTACTTTTAGTGTGTGACCGTTAATCGATAATTATTCAGATATCGTGAGGTGCGGTCTGGTGTGATGTAGGTTTCAGAAAAACATTTTCTTTATCTTGCCAACGTTTCGATCTTTAAACCTCTGCACATTTCTACACGAGAAGAACGAAGAATATGGGATTCTATTAACAAATTTCATCTACACACCAGCCAAAAGTATTCTGAAGGACATCGCCAACAATGAGAAGAAACTCGCATCGTCCATCAATCAGAGAATTTTTTTGCTGAAATGCAGACAACACAAGGCGCTGAAGATGGCCTCAATAAAAGTTCGAAACGTTGGCACGATAAAGAAAATGTTTTTCTGAAACCTACATCACACCAGACCGCATCTCACGATATCTGTATAGTTAACTTCTCATTTGTTAAGAGGGCTTATTTGCTCTTCTACCTTTTGAAATTAAAATTTCTATTGATCTCTTGTTACAAAATTAATGAATATGAAAGAAAGTACCGATTTATCTTAAAACTAAGTTCGTTTTCATGTGGAAAAACCACTCTGATTTCCACCAGCTAAGTCCTTAAACTTTTTAATAGAAGTTTCATCATTACTTATCTTTTTCTTGGGCCGTTATATTGCTTTTCTAGGTCGGACTCGTCAAAGCGTCACGCTACCATTGCAGTGCATGAAGTAAAAACTCCATAGACACAAACGAAAATAATCTGCCGAGGCGGTTATCAGCAATGATAACAACGGAAAACTTTTATTTTTACAAACGAGTTCAAAAAAATAAAACATGAGTTAAAAGGGTAACGCTGATCTTAAATTAATCCTAGTTACATTATTAATATAAAATATTTTCATATAATATAATTATTACCATTATGCAGAAATCGTGAGATGCGGTCTGGTGTGCTGTAGGTTTTAAAAAAAAAATTTCTTTATCTTGCAACGTTTCGACTTTTAGTAAGATCATCTTCAGTGCCTCGATGTATCGATGTACCAATCCTCTCTTGTAAGACAGAACGTGTCATTTCTACTCAAAACTTTCAACGACACTTCATCCTTGTTAAAAGAAAAGAATCTAATTTAACTCAGACAAATGCACCCGCATTACCTTCACTCTCCGTTAAAATATCTTCCTCTAGTTTGCTTAAATAATAATGTTTCAACTTCTATAGTTCACCAATTTAATTTTAACGATCAATTTTAGCAAAAAAAAATGGTCTTATACAAATCCCATGTCAATCCTGGCTAGAAATATTTATTTATAACTTCAACAGAGTCTATCTACAAGAGGAGTAATAAAGAAAGTACATATTAACAAAAAGAAAACAATTGAGTAACTAAACAATGAAAAAATACACATGGCTTAATGATTTCTAGCAGTATACGTTTTAATTTGAATTAAACTGAATGAAATACATCTATTTCATTTGAATAATGATTTAACAATCTCGTTATACCCAGTATAGGGGAGTTTAGTCCATATTCTTTTCTGGAATGTGGGACAAAGAACAATTTATTCCTTAGTGGTTGCTGAGAGTGATAAATATAATTTTTTGGATTTCAAGGGTCTCATTCCACAATTCGCCAACCCAAATGAGATCAGAAGTACAACGGGAGCTAAGTGCCTGTAGTCCAAGTCAGTTCAATTTTTCTAAGTAATTCGGATCCGCAAGACCATTATCCTGGTTGCTTTCTTTTGAAATTTTTCTAAGTTTCTGATCTCGCGGACATGGAACGACAATACGATTCAATGCTAGAGCTTATTTTATGCCGCTTTTATCGTAATGAAAATTTTGACAGGACATTTTTTGCTGAAGTTGATCGTTTCAGAAATAAAGGGGGTGGGCCATCTTGTTCCGAAAAGCATACCTCCCTCACCCGTCTTCGTTCTGTTTGTACGAGACCATTTTTGTTAAAGTTAATCGTTTCCGATTTAAATGAATGAACTACGGAACTTGATACACCCTGTATATCCCAACTACGGACACTAGACGATAGCCCTCGGACGAGTACATCAAGAAATGCTTGACGTGGAATCCACACACACGACTGTGGATTCAAGTTATGACAATACATTTTGCACTATTTCTTGAAAAACACTCTGACTTACATCTTAAAATTAAAACACTGTTTTACATCATGAATTTACTAGAATGAAGGGTTCAACTGATGCTGCCCACCTTACGAAAATCCTTGATGTTCCATTTTTGGTATCAAATGAAACTACACTCACAGACATAAATATACCTTCGTTCAAGATGAAATGAAATTTCGCAAAACCCTCCTAATCACCTTATATTATTACATCCAAACATGTATTACATCCCGACGAATTCCCTCGAACCTTCCTCACAGAAGGATGGACTATGAAGTGATATTGAAAGCAATGTTGACAATAAAATTAATTAAACAGACAATATTTTAGCAATCATTTGAGTACCACTAACGCCTATTTTCTTCCCCCATATCTATTATATTGTATTTATTTCCTGTATGCTACATGTTACCTATTCTTTGTTATAGTCTTTTAAAATGGTGATAAATAATGCCCAAATAAATGATTAAATAAGCCATCAATTTACTTTTTAAAAAAGTACAATTTTTTAAACAAAAACCAAAATAATTAAGGTTTTGAGTTTAGATTTTAAAAAAGTCAGTGTCATGAGCGGGATTCGAACCCACGACCTTCGACTAGATACGCCGCTATTCAAAAAAGGAGGGAAAATTCGAAAGGTGGGGGTTGAGATGGGAAGTTACTGTCCTAGAGGATCGAAGTGACGATAGCTCAAGGGGTTAGACCACCGGCTTGTCTATCCGAAGGTCATGGGTTCGAATCCCGCTCGTGACACTTACTTTTTTTTATCTCGACCAATACCTTTCATAAACATTAATTAATTGAAAAATAAGTTTAAAGCAAGTATATCTTCACTAAAACTCTCCATGACTATTTCACTTGTTGCCGTGAATCAAATAGATTACACTGACTAAAACCTTAATTAATTGAAAGATACTAATTGGTCAAGCGGACAACAAAAACTAGTGAACGAAAAACCAAAGTATTTATTTAGTTTATTATTGTTTCATTTTTATGATTGTAACATATATTTGCATTAGTGATTTATTTTTTCAACTATATTTAGAAAGGGAAGTAGTATGATTTTATTTTTAATGAACTAAGATAGCAAATTAATTTTTGCTTAAATTTAGTTTAAAGTATTAAAAATATTAGTGACTATAATCAAATTAAATTAGATTGGTTATACAACTATAGAGAGACTTTAGATTGTTTACAAGTACCTGTGAAAGTCATAAATCGTTACAATTAAACATAGCTTAGTTTTAGAATTTATAGATGTAGATAGAACAAAATAGAATAGATTAGTGTATTTTTATGTTTCAGATGCAACGTTATATGCACATTACGTGTTCAAAGCCTTTGACGTCAATTGCAACGGCGCCATCAGTTTCAGAGTCAGTAGTATTTTATTTATATTATTTTTAAATATTGTTTAGCGTGTAGTTGCATGATATGATCACCACAGTAGTTACAGTAGATGTAGATTGAACGCAGCCTTGAAAGGTTGACAAATAGTTTTGCAGAGTTTCTAAAAAGGACGCGGACGTGAATAGCGGCTGAGATTTATGATTGGTTCTGGATTAACGGTGACTGGCTCTAACTTCCTCGGTTATCCGGCGTAATTCTTCAATTGTCGAGATAGTCAAAGCGACCGCGGAATCATTGTGTCTGAGACAACTTTGTTATCATCGACGCCGGTTGGAAAACGGTACAATCGGTCAACGGCGGGGCTCGAAATTCCCATTTCCCATCATTCAATCATTACTCACCTCAAATGGTAATTAACCCCCTTTCCCATTGAACAGGAGACAAGCTTGAAATATGATTTCGACAAACTGTTGAAGTTTAACAACTGCTCACACCATTTACATTCATGCAGATGGAAAGTTTTATGTAACAGACGTTTACTGCGTACATTATCTGGCGTACATGACACGAACTGAATTCACAATAAACAGAACTGAATAACTTCTGTGTGTAATATTGTTTTGCAACTCCATTACCGGCTAAATGGTTTTATAGCTGAAAAAGCACTATCGTTTTCGTTCTATACAAAAAAAGTACATAAATAACGTTAGCATAAAAAAAGCATAAACAACAAGAAACACGAATTTTCATTATTTCATTTATGCTGTGCTGTTTTAATAGTTTCAGCACAGGCTTTTTATAAGGTTCGGCAAGAAGAGTTGTTATTTAAACTCAAAAATATCCTACCTTCTATCTCTACAATTGTCGATATTATGGGCCAAGAAATCTCTTTGTTTATTTTTTCAATTAATAAATTGCAATTAATTAGGGTTTTTCGTTGAGATAAAACAATCAATGTCACGAGCGGGATTCGAACCTCCGACCTTCGGCTCAACTGGTAGAACAGCGGTGTTAGCTGAATCGAATCACATTCGTGATATTGCTTTTTTTATTTCAACTAAAAGGCTTAATTTATTAAAAGATATTAATTGGTCAAGCGGACCACGAAAACTAGTGAATTCAATTAATAAAGTTGACCCTCATGGCAGTGTCTTAGGTCCTACTATTTATACTGTACATGCCTATCCCTAAACCTTCTTTAATAATAACGTCCTTTTTTTCATGATACTGCGATTCTTTCTTTTCATTTTCATCCTGGTGTTAGGTTAGGTTAGGTTAGGTGGCAAAGGTACTAGGAGTTGGGGTTTGTGTGCCCCAGGCACTGCAGCCTTCTGGCGGCTTATTGTACCTTCCTAGTTCTTTAGTTTAGTCAATAGACTCGATCCTTTTACTTAGGATTATCAAGTCATTGACTGTTATTGCTTCAATGTGGTTCTCTGAGTCATTTCTGTGCGTCAGATTGAATCTCCATTGAGCTGTTGCTCCGCATTCGAAGATGATATGAGTGGCTGTTTCCTCCTCCTCATTACATAGTCTGCAAATTGGATCACTATTATATATGCCCATGTTTTGTAGATGTTTTCTCAGGTGCCAGTGGCCGGTTAGTAGCCCTACCACTCCTCTGAGATTTGCCCTCTCCAGTTGTAGCAGTGTTTTTGCCAGTTTTGGTGGTCTTTTCATTTTCATCCTGGTGTATTGTATGGACATATTTTAAACTATATTCTCCTATCCAAATGATATCATCATTCTCACTCTTAAACATCCCAAACACAACCATCAGCATTCTTCCTGTGGTGTTCAAAATTGAAGAAAAAATCAATTTTAAAGCTTTTAACACTCATCCTACATTTAGATTAAATGTTTCTCCTCATCGGTTAACGTTTTCTTGTTCCAATAAATGATGATAATAACAGTAATGCATTGTGGTAGGTTCCTGATATGCCAACTGGAGCACTGTGGCATTCACTCATTTTTGTTTGATTATTATCTTATTCCGTAACCCTGTTTAGCTGACATCTGCTTCAGAATGAGCTTGGCAACGAGTACGCACAAATCAATCTGATGGCGTCCCACAAGGTACATTCTTAGAACCCTTCATGTATACCATTTATACAGTTGAACTTCCTATACAATCATCCCCTCCTTCTACGATACAGCAATTTTGTCTTGTTATCCAAAACCTTGAATAAAGCCAAAACCTTTAGCCAAGACAATTCCTAAAAATGGAAAACCATACTAAGCGAGTAAAAACTTACAGAGTGCACAGTTACAATGATAAAACAGTCTTGCCCCGTCCAATGTCAATCAATAACAAGAAGGTACCGACTTCCACTCGAGCCATGTGCTCAGAACTATACTTAGACAACACACAGGCAAATATAGTAGTACCAACAAAATTTGGAAAACTATGAAGATTTTTAAGACCGAAATCTGTTTTGACCGTCAAATCTCAACTAACTGTGTGTGGATTTACCCAAAGCCCTTTCTGTCCGAGCAATCAAATCCTGTACTTTTTGGTTATTCGAGGAGCCTAAACCCCGTAATAAAATTCATTTTCTTCTTCTTATATATATTTGAACACCACTTTTATGTTAATGCATCGCCTTTCTAGCATCTTTTTTAAAAATCTTATTCGAAGGTTATCCTATACATGTTAGTTCCTTCAATATTACTAGTTCACTTTATCTGATGACTATGTTTTAATTATTTATTATTATAGCTTATTATTATTATATTAGATTATTATTTTGTTAATAATTAATAATCTCTTAATATTTTTTTTAATGATTCTCATGGGGTATCCAATAAGTACGTTGGTATTATTTTGTTTATTTTCTCAAATGTGGAATGGCTGTTTTAAAATTCTGTGAATAACGCTATAAGCAACGTTTCAGTTAATTAATCTTTAATTAAAGTTTTGGTTGAGATAAAAAAGTCAATGTCACGAGCTGGATTCGAACCCGCGACCTTCAGCTAAATACACTGCCGCTCTACCACGTGACTTCGATCCACTGAATGTTGAAACAAAGGCAAAAAGGAGTGAAAATTCAAAAGGCGGGGTTGATATGGAAAGTTGGTGTCGTAGTGGTCGAAGTCGCGATAACTCAAGTGGTAGAGCAGTGGCGTATCTAGCCGCAGGTCGTGGGTTCGAATCCCGCCCTTGACACTGTCTTTTTTAGCTCAACCAAAAATTAATTAATTGAAAAGAATTTACATGGTCAATCTGCCCCCGCAACCTAATAGATGTTATAAGCGACATTACTTTACGTAACGGTTATTTCCATGCCAAAAAAAATCTGCATATAAACTAGAACGTCAGGGCAAGTATCGGCAATTTAGATCAATCAAACTCATGCCGACGTGAACACATTTGCGTTAATGTTGTAAATTTGGTTTGTGTGCCTTCTATAATAGATTACCTTACTTACATAAAGAAAATATTTATGTACGCTCTACGGACATTGATTGATGAAATGGAGCCAAATTTCTCCAGTTACAAGCTCGACTAAGACGAGTCTATCTTATTCTAAACTACTTTTATTCTATCCAATTAGACTTGCGATATTTCCAAAGTAAATGTTCTTTAGAGGTAGAATGATAAAAATATGTTAGATATTCTTTGCGGAAAGTTTCCAGATGCGATGTACAATTCTGTATGAGAGATAGTACCTCCTACTTGTCTAGCAAGACCTTCTTCCGCCATCTCTGGTATTTCAAATTATGGTCATAAATTCTATTTGAAAAATAAAGAAATTGCGGGTCGTAAATCCCGTGTTGGTAGACCGAGTAGTGTAGTGCCGGCACCGGGAAATAAAACGGGGTTGCGAGTATAGCCACCGTTACGGACTACAACTCTCTCTTCGCCCGAGCATATACATGTTTTATTTCTATGCTTAGCGGGCTTACATGTCTCTATAACGGAAAGGCCGTGATCGATTTCTCGTGAAAGACGTGAAATATTAAATCAAGGGTCCGCCCATGAATGGATGTGAAGTAACTCGTTGGCATGCAAAGGATGTTATACGTTTTGATAGGAGGGAAATCTACAGTCAAAAATACTCAGGAGAAGGCCGTGTAATATAGTTTTAAGTATGGTCCAATCGGGTTGATGAATTATTCAACTGCTAACGCGGTTAAACCAAGGGGCTAAACAAGTATCCCAACGCTCGTCCGTTGCCAGGCAACAGTTTTCACGCGCTCTCTTTATTCAGTTATAAATAAAACAACGTACTTTTATTATTTTTGCAAATGAGGAGAAGTATTTTCGTTGTTATTTCACGATGAGAAGAGACCCGGGGAACGGGTTTTAAAAGAGCGAACCAAATTAACCTCATAGGAATCTCCTACTTATTTGTTCCCTTGATACGGAAAAACCTTAAGGAATTTAATTGAAAAGGGCAGTACTATTTCCATGTACACTGATCTAAAGTCTCGGTATTACTGTAGTCGACTTAATACTTCAGTCGAAAAAAACTCATTGTCCACATTTGCACAAATTACAACATTCTTTGTTGGTATTTTCAATTTTAAAAAACAAAACAGCGATGAATTTAGGTTCAATTTTGTTTTCGTTTTATTATTCTACCAAGTGTAATGTAAATCATCATCAATTTTATTGTTTTAAAATAGATTTAATAATAAAAAAACACCTTTCATTTTACATCTACCACAAAGTTCTATCTTGTTTAACGGTCTTTTCAATAAAATGATAATTTTTAATTTTGTTCTTTTCATTATTCTACCAAATTTAATGTAAATCATCATCACTTTTATTGTTTTAAAATTTATCATATAATAAAAAAAAACTTTCGTTGTACATCTATCGTGATGTGCTATCTTGTTTAACAATCTTTGCAATAAAATGCTAAAACAAAATGTGAATTTATTTTAAATTTTCCTCATTTTATTATTCTACCAAGTTTAATGATCCTTATCAACACTTTTATTGTGTACTTATCATTTCAAAATATGTTGTATACTAAAAACACCTTTTATTGTACACCTATCACAAAGTTCTATATTTTTTAGTGATCTTTTAAATAAAAAATAAATAACTAAAAAATTATAAACCTACTTTAAATTTTCCTCGTTTTATTAGTGTACCGGGCGTAACGTTAATTATCTTCTAATTTAAGCAGCATTGACCACATAGCACAAAGGACCTCATTATTTAATCGTCTTTTCATTTAAAAAACCAACACTAATTTATTTTAAATGTTGCTCGTTTTATTATTCTACCAAGTTTAAATATGCTCATCATCACTTTTATTGTTCACTTATCATTTCAAAATATATTATAAAAAAACTTCTTTCGTCCCTTGCACAAAGGACCTCATTATTTAATCTTCTTTTCATCAAAAAGCACGAATTTATATTAAATTTCGCTCGTTTTATTTCATTCAGGATCATTCTATCTACGTTAATGTTAATCATCATCATTTTTACTTCTTCTCACGATTTTCACGATGCGAAGCTTGCGTGTGGTTTCTCCGCTTGGAAATGTAATAAAACTATCAGACCGCCATTCTATAAAAATAGGTTGATATTTTTTTTTTAAATCTATACATGAACGACAGCATTTTTTTAAAATTTCTTTGATAAAACTGTAGCATGGATTCTAATTTTTCTATCAGAGAATGGTGCAAGATTTGTACAAAATATTTTTCAATAAAAATCCTTTTTGTTTTTGAAAAACATTATTATTTAGCAGTATTGAATTGTTAGAATGAAATATTTGGTTTCGGCAATTTTTCTGTAAGTACTATGTTTAAGTCCTATATGTACTTACATTTTCAGCAGGTGTATCAGCTAAATCATTTATTAGTCGGACTCATTTTCAAAATCATTTTAATAATGCTTACTATTTAAATAGTTTCGTTTTTGTTAAACTGAATATTTACAATACAATTAAACCTTTTTAATTAATGCTATTGTAATCTTTGTTATAATTAATGGGTTCTTATGGTCAATGGTCATTGAAAGGAGAAAAATAGTTTGTGTAAAATATCACGTGCCTTCTCTTTTTATCTAACTGCTTGTTCTGCATGGTTGCTTTTATTGATGTCTTTTTTTTATGGTGTGTGCGTAACGTTTTTCTTTTTAAGGATTTGCTGGTGACACTGTCGACCCTGCTCCGCGGTTCGATATACGAGAAGCTGCGGTGGGCGTTCAAGCTGTACGACATTAACGGCGACGGCTGCATCACCAGGTCCGAGCTCGGGGAGATCGTTATAGCTGTCCACGAGCTGATGGGTCGTCGATCGCACCAGGTAAGGATCAAGAAATTCCACTTTGAAACCCGTCTGACCCAATTTCCCAACCTCACCCTCGAGTGGGCCGTAAAGGCTATAAAGGGGAAGTATTGAAATTCAAATTTGCAGGGTTCTAAGGGACTGGAAATTGGAAATCTATCGATACAAGAAGGTCAGAGTGCTTTGGTCTTTGTATAAATTGTATGGGGGAGAGGAGGGAAAATTGTATAACTATCAACTCTTCCACCGTCAACACAACCAGGCACACGACCGTTTTTCCTCCCGTCTTACATTAAATCTTGTACTATATCGTGCAAATACATGCACATAAAATCCAAAGGTTGTACATAAAAATAAACTTTTCTCTCGGTTCCAGCTTGCGCAAAGTTTCGCTGCGTCATATTTGTAAAAACTGTTTAAACTCATTTTCTGCGTTTTATGTTTTACGTATAGTTTTTCTATTTTCTTATGTAGTTCAACAAAAAATAAATATTAATAAAAAAATTAATAGTAAAAAATTCTCTTTCATCACTCATTTTCAATCAATAATCAATGTTTATATCAATTTGATTAAGGTTTGAGTTGATCAGACTGCAAGTTGTAGAATATTTCTTCTACCACATTCAATCGTTTAACATTTAATTTGTTTCGTACTTTTGGAAGATGGAGTAAAAAAACAAATAGTAAAACTAAATATTTCATAGATTTTAGGCTAAATTCAAATAAGAGTTATTTTCAAATCTGAATTTAAATACTGCTTGTGATTTCATCACTCATTTTCGAGGCCAACAACCTGTAAATATTAACTTCTCAATTTCAAGTTAAGTCCAGTTCAAAATATCCAATTCCGCTTTCATCTGGGCAAAGCTCCAAACAGTAATGTTCTCCAGATATTCAGAAATATAAACAACCCTTCAAACCGATTGAAACGCCTTTTCCTTGTTTCGTTTGAAATATAAATTTATGTTGTCACTGAACTGTTTTGCGATCGTCAATTATATAATCAATATTTATATTAATTTGAATAAGGTTTGAGTTGACCAGAAGTTGTTGAATATTCTTCTACCACATTCAATCGTTTAACATTTAATTTGTTTCTTACTTGTGGAGACTGGAGATGAAAACCTTGACCCTTGGTCTTTGACATGGCGCTCATCACTGTAAGGTAAAGGTCCCGAGTTCGAATCCAGCGGTCCTGCATTCTACAAACTTGCAAATGGGATTTTTTTCAAAAACACCGACACCCTGAGGGATGATTTCTACTGTTGCGAACCCTGGTAAAAAAATAAAATTAAAAAATGAAACAAATATTTCATAGATTTTAGGCCAAATACGAGTAAGAGTTATTTTCTTATTTGTATTTTAATAATTCTTAAGACTTTCACTGTAATGATGAAAACGTATCATTCTAAAAATCTTTTAGTTTCTTATAAATTTTTTCTATGATGTTCCTATGACCTGCCTCATTCTTGTTGGCCAAGACTTCAATATTTTTCTTTAGTTTTAACAAATTATCATCTGTGAAGTAAATGTTAATACAGAATGCAGTCAACCAACCAATCATTCTTTTATTTTCCTCACTCTTTTCTTAAATTTTTAAAATAACAAACGTACATACGTACGTATGAAAAATTCATCCCACGGGTTCCAATTTACAGTAATCATTTTGTAATGGGACCTTCTGAGGAATGATTATTCCGAGAAATCATGAATTAATAAAATCACAAGTGGGGATAGCCGGGGTTCTTGCCTCGAAATCGAACGAATTTGTTTGGGTAAAAAATATATAGAAATATAAATACACAGAGATTCCGCTTAATTGGTTCAATAACATATATATATATATATATATATATATATATATATATATACAG
>CM077104.1:28597498-28627410 GCA_039619505.1 Cimex hemipterus | reverse complement strand
ACACAAAAAATTAGCCCAAACATTTTGCCACCGTCATCTTCTTATTGAAAAATTAACGGGAATTTCAACGGTGCTATTAGATTTTCAGATAAATGTTTAGATTAAAAGATATCACGATTTTCCGACCCCAGGACGTGATATCTTTCAAAATCGATAAAAAGCGAAATTACTCTGAAATGGTTGAGAATCGGACCATGGACAATATGAACTTTTTTGTTCATTTTAGGGTGAAGAATCTACTGGAGAAGTTTGTAGCACGAGTAGCAATTCACCCTGTATATGTCACCTAACCGTGGATCAATAAAATTTAAAATTCCTTCCTTCTAGCTTAGGCCCAACAAGTTAGTTTTACTTGCCCTAGAGGTATTTTTTACAGGAATGAATTTTATATTTAATTATATTAAATTCAGTAAAATAGTTATGTTAATTAATAAAGATAAGAAAAGATGAAAGATGAAAATGTAAAATAATCAAATATTTGGTTTTATTTTTTATTTTCATTAAACATTTACTATAATTAGGAAAGATACAATTAATACGAACAATTTTTTTTTATAAATTAAGATAAAATAAATTTGTTTTATTACAGTTTTTAATAATTCGGTTTTAACTACAAGAAACAAAATAATATTTTTTTATGTTAACAAACTCAGAATAAATTCACTCAAAATTTTTGTAAAAGAAAACAAAATGAATTTAACTACAAACACTGGAGGTCCGATGCGCCCGTGTGTATTTACCGTCCTTAAAAAATAAAAAATAATAACAATTACAATCACTCAAGGAAATTAGGAGTAGAAAAGAATGATCTGAAAAAATTCTCAGGAAATTCAGGAAACAGAGGGTTCTCTGTCCCCTCGAACTTGTTCTGTTTACCTTTTCTTATTTTCATTAGTACCAACCTTTTTTAAAATTTATTTACTATAAGATTACCGTTGTTTTCGATTTTAGTTTATGTCATTTAATTTTAATTAATTTTATTTTGTTTTGGGTCATCTTTTTTTAAGAGATGTCACATATATGAAAAGACTTCAAAATAAAAACGAAACATCAGCAGCAAGTTTAAAAATCAAAAAATTAAGAATAAACTTTTGCTTTCAAGCAAATAAATTATAAAAATGGGACGTAAAGAAAAGTAACAATCCATGCCTTAAGAGCGAATTTAAAATTAACAACTTTGATTGTAAAAATAAGAAAAAAAATAGGTCCCAATACAGAAAGGAAGTTTAAAAAATAAAAGTAAAATAGATACAATTCTGACCGCACAGCCTTCAACTGGATTTTTTTTTAAATTTTCCTTCTTAGTGCCAAAGCTGGAATGAACTTCTCGCTTTTCTGCCTCTAATACGGAGGGAAGAGCCTGGGCATATTTTGTAATATTTAAAGCTAAATATCTGAATTCAAGACACAAATAAAAGAAAGTAGAAAGAATCTATATTATCATAAGTTATACTTAAATATAAGTTATTATTATAATTATTACTAATTTTTAAGAGCGTTTTAAGGGCTAAGGTCATTTCACGCCCTAATATCCAAACATTCTATTTTAGGTTAACTCTGACTCCAAACATTCACTCGTAACCTAATTTATCCTATTGCCATCCAAGCTTTGATTGTCTTTTACAAATTCTTAATTCGGAAGGCCAAGTTACATTAAATTTAATAAAATAATAAAATTTATTCCTGTTTCTTTTTTTAAATCAAAATTGTGAGGTTTTTCCATAAATTAAAATTTCCCCATAGACTTGGATGGCTAATAATAATAATAATAATAATGGATTCAGACTAGCAACAGTCTCAGCGTGATTATAGGCTCATCTTTATCCTTTTGTTCTTCCATTCAAGTATGATAACTAATTCTACATACCAATAATAAGAAACAAAACACAGTAATTTTTTTTTTTTTTTTTTGTAAGGAGCTATTTTTCTTATTTAAATTGCGATATTGGGCATTGCAGCGCATTACCCCGCAATTTGTATTGCCTTCCATTTTATTTTTCCGCTCCTGCAGCCTCAAAAACTTCTGTAAAAAGAAATCATGCACGCACTACTCTTATGCACACATTAGCTGGCATTCAATGGTAAAACAATTTGGGCAAAGGCCTAAATTTCATTGTAAATTCCAATAAATTTGAGAAAACTGAAAAGCACTCTTCGAAAGAAACACTGGGGACCCAGTAACTCCTGTAAATCTCTCGAAAGTTAAATATAAGTTGTATTCATTATAATAATACGGGATTGATTTAAATCTACCGTAGGAGAAAGTGAAGATGTAAAATTAGCATAGTAAGAAAAGTTTAATTGAACTGAGTTTGGGAGCAGAACGGAAAAAACGATGTACAAGTTAACGTATACATTAACGTAACACCAACAATAAATACACTAAAAACTATATATTCCTTAGAATTTCTAAAATAAAAAATAGATGAAACACAAAAAATAAAAAAGAGGAAAAATTTATGGCATGATTGTAAAAAAGTGTACAGTCTTCAAAGTTTGAAATGTTGCACTGCCAACTGGCTTATATTTGGACTCCAAGCTTGCCGGTAGACCATTAACCGGCGAAATCAAAAATTACGTGGATAAAATAAAATCTTCCAAAGAAAATGAGCACAGCCTTTCCTAAAAATAGGTAATGAAGAGGCATTTTCGATGGGTATTAAACACCAGATAAATTTCACTCCCTTTATCTATAAAGCCGAGTACAAGTCTCAAACCGTACCTTAAAAGACCCCGGGAGCTTCGTGAGATCTTTACATCGTCCGCATAGTCTCGCTGGTTCGACACACATATTTACTATGGCTTGATGTCAATGAACTGGCTTCGGCGTTAGAGTGAAAGAGTCTTGCAATTTGGAAATGTGCTCATTAATAAATATTTTTTGGGTTTTTTAGATCGCCCATCGCTAAAAATTTACGTTAGGTTTTCTTAAATGTACATTTAAGACGTATGGGGTGCAAATGTTTCCTATTTGTTCTACCAAAACGTTGATGACAGGATCCAATAATTTCTGTTGATTATTACACTTTTTTCCAATTTCTCCCTTTACTGGAACAAAACCATTGAGTTGCAAGATTTAAAAAAAATTCAGAAATCTTTGGATGTAGGTTTCAGAAAAACATTTTCTATCGTGCCAAAGTTTCGAGCTTTATTGAGATCATCTTCACGGCCTGGGGTTTTTAAACATTTTTTTTTGTTGCTTTTTTACGAGGGTTCGCAACAGCAGAGGTTATATAAACCCTCAGGGTGCCGGTGTTTTGGAAAAAAAGCCCATTTATAAGTATGTCGGGTTCGAATGCAGGGCCGCTGGATTCGAACCCGGGACCTTGACCTTACAGTGATGAGCGCCGTGTCAAAGACGAAACCTCGCGGCCACCGACGCCCCCTTTTTAAACATTATTTAAATTTAGCAAATACATGTAGGATGTAGAAACAAGTAAATTTATACAATGCAAAAAAAGACCTAATCATCATACATTTAAATAAAATTTTACTCTAGGAAAAAATGAATCCTTATATTCTTCATTTGTTGTCGATTAGTGTTTGTACAAATTCAGTACTAAGCAGTCCTATTAAAATTTATATATTGTAAGTAAGATGTGGCAAATATACAACATAAATGAGATAAAGTTTATTTACACATAAACAAACAGGGCTAGAAAGTTTTAGCATAACATAATCTGATACAGTTAACTTTGGTTTCAGCCCACTTTTGTTTGAGAACTATCATCCATTTTTTTCCTATTGTTGTGATTGAAACAGATTACTTGCCAGCTAAACGAGCCAACTTTCAAGTTGGTTGTTACACGTTGGTTACAAAATTGTTCAAACCATGACAATAATGTCTAGTGTTCGACCCCCTCTATACCTCAGTAATGAAGTTTAAGAACAAGGCGTTCGCCACAAAGGCGGGATTGTGCTAAAACAAAGCCTTAATCCAACTTCTCTCACTAGGTTCGAAGACGTCAATTTTAAACAATTTTGAATACAAAGCGCGGTAACTTATGTGTACTTTCCAACGGAAAAAAAGTACACATGTTCAACATGAATTTATCAATGAAATCATTGCTGGGGTTTACCGAATCGGACACAAATCAGTCAGGGTTGGGAAAACACTAATTCCAAGAAGTTCCTCGTGGAAAGGTTAAATCCAGGGAATGGTTTTATTCTCTCACGTAACGATTCCCCAACAGATCACAATATAATCAAGATTGATAAAAGAAATTCCGACCTAAAAAAAAGTCGTATGAATAATACACGGCATTTGTCTTTTTCCTTTTTTACGAACATGGGTTCTGTGAATTAATATTGTTTTATTAGAAGGATTACGCAGAGTTATAAATTATTTCGTAATTCCAAGGATTTTTTTTTAAGTTAAGCTCGGTCTTTATCCGTGATAAAATAATCTACATTAATCTTCAGAGCCATCAAAGTCACGAGTCAGATTTTAAACACTTTGCAATACTTTTTTTAATTCATCTTTATATACAAAATCTTATACTTGCAATTATTCTTCCATAATACTATTTCCGTTTAGAGTAATAAATCCATACGTATAAAACCCGAACAAAAATTCTTTTAGAAATACCAAACGTTTTTATTGTCATTTTTGCTTTTGGTTGTATTGGCAGTCTTAACAATTGCTCGTGTCACATAAAAATAGCCTTCGTAAAATAGTTTATATTGTACTAATTTAAAACTTACACACTACAAATCTTCATCACTGTACTTCCATGTGGTCTTTTCCAGTAGAAATGGACGGACACCTGGGAAGTCTATATGCCCTCTGCTGGTTCATCCGTCCAGTTTAAATCAATTAAATTTATCTGCAAACTTTTTCCTTTACAACGTACCTCAACGTTTTACTTTAAACAATAGATTTCTTCAAATGCCTTCATGACTAATTTAAAAGAAAAACCATGTTCAAAAAGTGCAATATAGTACAAAGTTGTTTAACTTTTTTTTCACTGACCTGTTGCACGTAATAGAAAAGCACGAAGGAAATAAATTGTTTTCCTTCAGGATACTAGGGTACAAATCGTAAACTGGTTTCCTGGGCGTCGGACCTTCAGTTCTGCCCGACTCCGAAGTTTTGCGTTTAGTATATCTCAAACGCCGTCTTTTCTCCTCACAACATACAACGATAAAAAACTAAAAAATATTAATTTTCTATTATTATTGTATGTAAAAATCCTTCAGTCAATAGAGGACTAGTTTTTGAATACAAACAAAAGTGCACTTATTAAAGTAAATATGTCGCTAGACGAACCGTTTTAAATCATGAATTTTTAGTTGTGTCATTTTGCCTTTAGTGGTTCTACTCTTTATATATGTATATGTATTTATGAGAGAGAGAGAGAGAGGAGTGGTTAAAAAGAGCAAATTATTTGCATATTTCCGGACGGCAGGCAGTTCGAACATGAAATGTGATTACTAAAAAATTGACTATTTTTTACAAAATCTTTGCGATAACTACGTCAATTTTTGACCAATTTAAAATCCAATATATATACAGTAAATATGTCAAAAATTCACAGGGACAACTAAACCGTTTTAAATCCTGACTTTTTAGACATGAAATTATAAAGTTTCGACAAAACTTGTACGTTTGGTTGCATGCGAGTGAAGAACTGGGTTGTCAAAGGGTCAGAAGATCAGTACATAAAGGATTTATGGGATCGCACACTCCGAAAAAACTGCTACTCTACTGCTTCTGAAGTCGCTTAGGGATTAGATTATCAGAAACCAAATTCGAACATTTATTTTGATTGGTTTCAAACTGAATGAGTAGGAAGATCATTATCAATCTTTCTGGTTTATCGAAGAGGTGGAGAGCGATATATTATTACATTGGAGTGAATTTCGGAATTAATTTCCGTCCTATGTACACATATAAGTAGGCTGCGAAGAAAATTAGAAAAGCAAATATGAACAAATCCTGGAGCTCGCTTTTTAGGGAAAAAATCAATCTTGAACGTATTCTTATTTACTCAAAATCATTTGGTAAATTGTTATCCACGTTTTTAATCGCGTACTATTTCACGAGGAATTTGCGTGACAGAGGTTTTTCAAAATTATTTAGCTACTTTCATTGAAAAGCAATTCTCGTTTATGACATCAGTTAATCCACCCCACATTTTTAAGACACAATATTAAACATCTTGGATCTATCCATCCAGCCGCTGGGCTGGGCTCCGGGTGCTGTCAATACCTAGGTGAATTCAGCACCAAACGCAATCAGTTCCAAAATCCAGCCTCATTCACACTCTCATTTATCCCTAAATGTATCCTTTCCTATTTACATACCACTGAATAAGGGTGGCGGAATACTCGATATTCATCCATCACCCTCTACACACATATAAGTAACAATGTGAGGGTTGATGAGGGAAGGGAACTCAATAGTCCGCCATCCCGCCATCAGCCCTCAAACTCAATTAAGGTTTTTTAAGCTGATTTGAAAAGAGATTAAAAATAACTTTTAAAACAATAAATTAAAATTACTTTAAAAGTCATTGTTAATTTCCTTTCAAATGAGCTTAAAAAACATTAGTTGATTTTGAGGGCCGATGACCGTTAAATTTCAACGTCCAAATTTCAACCCAGCATCCTCGAGGAAACAATTCATTTCCTTCGTGCATTTCTATTACGCGCGCAATAGATCAAAATCAATCAGGTCAAAAAATTCTACAGCTTTGTAGTTACTGTCTTTTTATCTTGATTTATCTTTTAAATTAGTCTTGAAGGCACTTGTAGAAACTCTATTTTCAAAAAAAGTTTTTATTAGGTATGTTATTAGAGGAAAAACTTGGAAATAAATTTAATAGATTTAGACAGTATGCATGAAACAGCTGAGGGCATTTCAACCCCCTGGGTGCCGGTGCAGTTCTTCTGGAAAAGACCATATAGAATATTTTGAAGATGAAGAAGGTTGGTCGTACGTAAGTGTTAAACTAGTATAAACTGAAGTATTTTACGAAAGCTATTTTTATGTGACATGAGCAATTGTTTGCTGCTCAGAAATGAATAGGAATATTTGTATTTTGTTGTTATTATATTAATTTTAATTAAATTAACCGATATACTCTTGTAAGTTGGATAAAGTAAAATAGGAATCTCAAGCCAAACACAAACAAAGGTTAATCACAATTTCTAATTATTGGTTGTATTCTCTTTAACCACAGAAAGAAATAATCTTGAATGACAAATTTGCAATATTATTGTGAGAATGAATCATCGATAGGCAAATGGATATCGTTGAGGTAGTTGGCGTTTCTCAGACGGTCTCCCAGGCTTCAGTGACTAAAAGTAAGGATTAAAGCGCAAAAGAACAGAAACATTCTCCTTCTAGAAATATATTATCATTACCTCATGACTTCAAGACGGAATCCTTGCCCTAGTGCCCTGCAGACCCTAAATTAAATACAAGATGTTTTTGGCAATGCTTGATCAACACAAATGATTACGATTCGTTTGCCTCATATCGTATGCACCTTGGAGACCACCTCCAGCAACAGCCTGCCACTAGCAACTGAGGAGAATATAGTACTACGAGCGCCTCAAAAGTGAACAACAATTGGAATGATGTTATATTTTCTGATGAGTCGCGTTTCTGTCTGTACAGTGATATCAGGCGCTGAAGGTCTACCGAGAACAGGGGCTTCGTACACTGCCCCAGTTCGTGCTCCCATCAATGCAGGAGGCAGCGTAATGGACTGATCTGGGATTTTCACTGGAGGGGGGTTAGGTTAGGTTAGGTTAGGTGGCAAAGGTACTAGGAGGTGGGGTTTGTGTGCCCCAGACACTGCAGCCTTCTGGCTTATTGTACCTTCCTAGTTCTTTAGTTTAGTCAATAGACTCGATCCTTTTACTTAAGATTATCAAGTCATTGACTGTTATTGCTTCAATGTGGTTCTCTGAGTCATTTCTGTGCGTCAGATTGAATCTCCATTGAGCCGTTGCTCCGCATTCGAAGATGATATGAGTGACTGTTTCCTCCTCCTCATTACATAGTCTGCAAATTGGATCACTATTATATATGCCCATGTTTTGTAGATGTTTTCTCAGGTGCCAGTGGCCGGTTAGTAGCCCTACCACTCCTCTGAGATTTGCCCTCTCCAGTTGTAGCAGTGTTTTTGAGTTTTGGTGAGGGTTGTTTTATCATGAGTTTGCTGTGTCTAGCACTGCTAGAGTTTATCCATTTTTCTCTTTGTTTTATTTGGATCCATTCTGCGATGGAGGATTCTACGTTTGTTTTTGATATCCCAAGGATAGGCTCGGGGCCAATGTATGGTTTTGCGGATCCTCCTCTGGCCAGTCTGTCTGCTTCTTCGTTACCCAAAATTCCTCTGTGCCCTGGCACCCAGGATACCGTTACCTTGTTGTGTTTTCCCAGGTTTTGGAGATTTTGGATGCATTCACTGACTAATTTTGATGTGATTCTTGTACATGTCAGTGCTTTGATAGCTGCTTGGCTGTCTGATCTTATGAGGATTATTTTGTCAGTATAACCTCTTTTAAGATTTTCCAGAGCACAAGCATTGATAGCATGTATTTCTGCTTGAAAGACCGAGGTGTACTTCCCTAGTGAGTTTGATTGCTCATATTTTGGGCTTGTACAGAAAATTCCTGATCCGGTTCCTTCAGTTGTTTTGGAGCCATCCGTATACCATATCATTGTGTCCGATGTTCTCCTGTGTTCTTCCTCTCCTTTGTAGTCTGTTGAGATTTTGTAGGAGGTCGTGAAGATTGTTTCCGGGACCATATAGTCAGTCCCCATCTCTAATAATGGGTGTCTGATTTTGTTTATTATGGTTGTGTGCCCGAATTGTTTGGTTCCTTTCCAATTTAATTGTTTTTGGAGCCTGAATGAGCTTTTCCTAGCCTCTCCCTGTATGAATATTTCTAGTGGAGGTAGGTTTAGCAGGGTATCTAATGCATTTGTAGGGGTTGTTTTCATTGCCCCTGTGATACATAGGTTTGCTAGTCTTTGTAAGCTGCCTAGTGTACGGGTAGCTACTTTTTGTTGGGCTTTGTTCCACCAGATTAATGATCCATAGGTTATTCTGGGTCTTATTACAGCCGTATATAGCCAGTAGGCCATTTTCGGTTTCAGTCCCCAGGATTTGCCTAAGGCTGTTCTACTGGAGGGGGGACTGGACTCCATATTGTTAAAGGCAACCTCACCGCAGTTCTTTAAGTCCAAGAAATCATAGAATAATACATCCCTCAAACCAGGGATCACATTGGCAGTGATTTCCCATTTCGGGATGGCAATGCCAGACTTCATAGAAGCATAGTTGTTCATCAATTTAGCAAACCTGGTAATTTCCCATCTGCCCTTTACCCCATTGACTCCAGACCTCAAACCCATTGAGTACATGTGGGATGCCTTGAAGATAAGACCTTTCGATCGCCATCGGCAGCCAGTTAACCTGCAACAACTGAGTGCAGCGTTGTAACATCTACGGGGTGAAATTCCAGTGAGTTTTAGCTTTAAAAAAGACATTATACTACTGTTATAAATAATTAATTGTTTGGTATTAATTATTTTTAAAAAAATTATTGTGTCCAATAAACAAAATTATGAAATGGAAACCTTTTATTTTGTAACTTTTCCATCATTTAAAAACATGATTTTTAATAAATTTTATTGCAATTTATAACAAACATAAAACGAAAATGCTAGGAAAAATAAACACTACAAAATTGGACTATCCCGATAGTCCTTTTTCAGCAGTTTATACATATGTACATATGTACAAAATTGTCTGTATCCTATTCTGTCCAGTCTGTCGTGTCTGATATAGCCTGGCATTTTAATTTCAGTCTCGTAAGAAAGACATTCGTAACGACGTAGGGACTATTCCGCGTCCGGAACGGAAATGCTTTTTGGAAGATGTCCAGGCTGTCCGGAACCAAATGGCCCGCGGCTCCTCGAATTGACTGCAGTCCAGATTCTAGTAAAACGTGAACGACATATATTTCTGCAATCAATTTGCAACCTCGAGACGACTGCTGAGCTCTCACGCGATCAGTGGGTCTAATGAGCCACGATAACATCCGTTGGGGCCAGATAACTCGAGTCACGACTGTTTGCCCATCTCGGGGTGATCTACTATTTCGGAGATAGCGGTTCCAAACAGCACGCTGAATAAAACTAGGCGGCCCTGTTCGTAAGATAAATTCTAATCTTGCAGTTCTAACCGAACTAAAGTTAAACTAACTCGACCGTGAGAGATAAAAATTAATTAAAAAGTAAAAGCAATCTGTCTTTTAATAAAGGAATACTTTTAAAAAAGCACGTTTTCGCATATAACCCTTTTTTTAACATTTAACTTTTTTAATTTAAATTTTCAAATGCAGTTTTATAATGCAAGAAGGAAGAACTTAAAAAGGATCCTCCTGAGTTAACATAATATCCCCTTTGGCCGGCTTTGTCGCTCTTGACGCAATTTATCTCCGTAATGAAATATCACGTGTGTTTCCATTGATCCAATTTTACAAAGCCTCGCCTGGAGAGTGACCGATTTGAATTATAATAATTCCAAGATATTTTGACGTTTCTTCGATCTCGCGTGACCACGTTGTCCTCTTTTTCACTGCCTGGATAAAACCCGTTCTCTTATTTTCCGAGCGTTCCCCAGTAAAACAAAAGTGCATGATGATTTAGTAAATAGTAGCAAATATCAGCCCGAAAGTTGGGAGGAAGCATAAATAAAGGGCACGATAACATTAACAACCAAGCATGGTGCGTGCTGACAAATGAAATCACGAATCTGCCGAAATTATACGGTGTAGCGTTTTGTAATATGTATTAAATTTTTGAGTGTTTACTTAAATATATTGTTTTACCAAATGGGCTTTGGCAATTCTTTAGCCTTAGTGAAAACAAACATCACAGTAAGCACGTAAAAATTTAATATGACAGATTGTGGTCCAAAATGAACATTCTTTTTTGCCAAGCTTTCGATTTTTTATTAAGCCTTCCTCAGGGCTTAAACAGATGGATAAACATAACTAAGACCGTTAATTTCTTTCAGAAAATAAAAGAAAAATTATTCGTATGTACAAGAATAATGGATACCCCATGTCGCTAATCAATAGTTTATTAAACCAACGCATGGGAGCCAATACGCCACCAAACTGTGAGAGAAAAAAATTTCACCCTTTACTTTTGTTGGTAATGCCTCGAGAAAATTAGAAAGCTTATAGGAAGCAAAATATGAGAATATAAAAATATTGTAATCGATTAACAACAAAATTGGAAGGAGTTTATTTACTAAAATTAAAAGTCAACTAAACCACTAGTAAAAAATGTGGAATGTTATCTATTGCATTAAGTGGAAAGGCCTACTAAGGCCAAACCATGCTATACCTTCTTCTACATAAACTTATGAAAAAGATATCGAGAAACCAGGGACAACTTTGTCTGAATACAGTCTGCAACAAAAACACGCCGACTTCGACAATGCGAAAGTTGTAGAAATTGAAAGCAAACCCAAAAGACAGAAAAATTAAATTAACATAATATCAGGCAATTAATTAAGGTTTTTAGTTGGGATAAAAAAGTCAGTGTCACGAGAGGATTCGAACCCACGATCTTCGACTGGATACGCCGCTGCTCTACCTCTTGAGCAACCGTGACCTCGATCCACTCGGACGCTAACTTCCCATCTAAACTCCACCTTTTGAATTTTTTCGCCTTTTCTCCATTTTTGTGGAAGTTAGTGCCCGGTTACGATACCTCAAGTGGTAGAGCAGCGGCGTATCCAGCCGAAGATCGTGGGTTCGAATCCCTCTCGTGACACTGAATTTTTTATCTCAACTAAAAACCTCAAATAATTGAATGATATTAATTGGTCAAGCGGACCAAGAGAACTAGTGAATTAACAGAATAATTCGGTGAGTCCTGTTTTTTATTTATGTTTTTTGTACTCTTGATTGTTCAGTTTTAGGTTATTTGACAAATTTTGACTGCTAAAACAAATAAATAAAAAATAACAGTCTAAATGGGATTCGAATGAAAGATATTAAGAGAGGTGGATGCCCTGCGCACCTGGAGCATATTGTTTTGCGTTAAATTATAATAAATAAAAAGATAAAAAATTTTGTACTTTTGCCGTAAAAAAAAGGTATTCCGTTTATTTACAAATGTACATCAGTGGAGAACTGGAATGAAAGGAAAATAACATAATATTCGTGCATCGAATCTCTCTTCATATTGGCGAGATTTAAAAACAAACGGATATTTTCCTCAATAAATTTTCAAATTTGGACCAGTTAAAAAACTTATGGGTTATTGAAAATCAGTTTCTATTTTTTGAAAAGAAATAAATTACCCGTCTTTACAAGTTGATGATATTTCCTTCGTGAGGTGCCAAAAATTGTGGCAATTTGTGAAAAAGATCTACACGATTTCCGGCTATTTTTTTTAACAAAATCTCTTTAAGTCAAACATATTTGTAATAATTTCATAAATTTATGTTTTATATTTTTACCTAATTACTCAATCTTTTAAACTGAAACGTTTAATTCTAGTACAAACAGAACTATGGGGCATTATGTCAATTATCTTTCGGGTAATTAATCGATCAAGCATAATTACGTCCTTAGAGTGCTGAGAAACATATTATCTTAATTTTTTTTAATGGAATTGAAAGTTGCACATTTTCAGGAATTAGAATTTGGATTGATTTTGGTACAAAGAACCGCACAAACAGAAAATCTACATGTAATATTTGTTTTCTAAAAGTATATACTTAAATGAAAATTTGTTCATTTCTGCATTAATTGCTTCAAGCTTTGGTATTTTTTGGCTACAATAAATTTTTGACTTTGTGCGGATGTATCACATATAAATAAATTCGGAACATTATAAGGTTCCGATCGAACTTCCGATTGATTTGCAAAAAAAAGGCTTCTTATACTTGTGTGTTAGGATTTTAATTGAAGTTATTTCATCGCCGTCGAACCCCATTTCGTTCGAATCTTGAAAGGCGGACAACCTGAATTATCTTAAGTTCGAGTTCCAAGAAAATCGATTCATAGTACCGCGGTTGTACGCATGGCAAGGCAATGGAGCATTGCTTCCAGGCCTAGGCTGTCAATGAGTTAAACATTGAAATGTACAAAATAAATTTGCCAGATATAATCACATTTAATTTCACGTTAAAAGTACAAAAAAGGTGCGGAATAATTGGTCCTCGGATTCTACAGAAACCACGTGAACAAAACGCAAAAATCTATTCTGTCCATTTTTACAAAATTCAAATTATTCGAGTTTTTCTTTTCTTTTCTTTTTTTTTTTTTGTATGTATGTAATTTTTTATATTTTAATCATTTGTTATTTTGATGAACACACAAGATACAATAATAAATAATTTCTGAATCAATTTGAGTAAAAACTTACAGCAAAATAATTCATTGTAACCAATGTTATCACTGCAATAATAATTAGTCTAATGAAACTACATAATCAGTTATTTTATACATTAATCGTAGGGAAAATTCGATACAAAACATTTTGTACCTTCGTAGAATATTCCATGAATTGCATCGGTTATATTTTTGAAAATATTAGCTGAGAGTATTCTTTAGTTCTTTCCAATTGGCTTTATACGTATTTACGTTTATTATAAAAATGGTAATAACGGTCCAAAATCTCTATTAAAAAAAAATTAATAAAAACCTTTTTTTCATTTGCTGGAATTGATAAATGCTTTGTTTTTTGTCCATTTTATCTCGTAAAAATTTCCTTTCACTTGTCATCACTTTTTTACCTGGTTCAGATCGAAGTCCCCCCCCCCAAAAAAAAAACTGCTGCGTTTACAAGGATCATTAATTTTTTATGATTAGGCTAATCTGAATAGGCGCATTGTCCTATGAAAAATTAATTTTTCTTTCCCCCTGCTGAAGTCCCAATTGGCAGGTGTTGCTGGAATAACTGATATGAGCAGAATACGCAAAAAATGTCACACTGACAGTATTAATAAAACATCATTACAATATACATTTGGAAATAACTTCCCTATTTTTTAATACTACTACTGATCTAATTCTTTCTGCTAACGTTCTTGCTGCCATTTTCAGTTAACAGAAATCTTTACTCCATGGCGATTTTGTCTGCAACGACAATGTTTCATGAACAAAAATAGAACGATTTGACAAATATCGTACTGTCTCGTTTCTTGAGTGAATTTTATTGGAAAAATTTCCTCTCGTGTCGATTCTTTTTCAGTTATTTTTCTCTCTTTACCATCGAGATAGTTTTCCTCGTAACTTCCGAGATTAAGAAATTGTTGACAGCGGTATTAGAACTTGCTGTTTTTCCAGCGGCGGTTTGACGTTTGTGGTGAAGCAAAAAGATTTGATTCGCTAATTTCGCGGTCCCCTTGACCTATTAATATATTGCAATTAATTAAGGTTTTTAGTTGAGATAAAAAAGCCAACGGCACGAGCGGGATTCGAAC
The DNA here is from genome assembly GCA_039619505.1 of Cimex hemipterus. NCBI lineage: Eukaryota > Metazoa > Arthropoda > Insecta > Hemiptera > Cimicidae > Cimex > Cimex hemipterus. Next base: position 28,612,939 of record CM077104.1, on the reverse strand, counting down.
CCCATGACCTTCGGCTAGTTACGCCGCTACTCCACCATTTGAGCTGTCATGATCTCGAACCACTCTAGGTAAAGGAAAAAGGAAGTTGATGTCCGAATGAATTACGATAGCTCAAGCGGCATATCAAGCCGAATGTCGCGGGATCGAATCCCGCTCGTGACAGTGACATTTTTATCTCAACCAAAACCCTTAATTAATTCAAAAAGGATTACTTTTCTCCAGTTTGAAAGCCGGTATTTATTTTTTCTTTTGGTATTGACAACGAGAACACAGGTCCCAGAATGGAACAGATTCCCCCTGCTTGTATATTAATCCGATGTCTAATGGGAAAACATTGGCAATCGTCATATACATACATATATAACATTAAAATGTATTATTGGAGTAATAATAATAAAATAACAATATATAAAATATACCAAAAAGTGTATACTTTAGTGTACTGTTTTTACATATAAAAATGGTCACTATGTATGTCTATGTCTGAAAAAAAATGAAAACCGAGATTTTTGTATGTTGATCGAAGTACAGCAGCTTATTTGCTTTCACCTTACAAGAAAGTAATGAAATTTTTAACTTTACTTTGACTTCCCCTCTGATATCCAGATTTCTCCATCTCACCGTTTACAAAACTTCGAAGTGTTCCGAAGGTTCTGACCCTAGGACTTTGCCTCTTGTTTGGGCCAACAGTTTCTTCGCCCTGATATTCAGAAACCTACTCTAATGTGTTTTCCCAGGTGGTTTAGGTACTTGGTAAGCACCATGTTGGTTTTAAGTTGCCGACAAACAACTAAAGTCGTCAAGGCTTCCTGGCTAACAGAATTTGCGTTTGTTGCCGTTCCTCCGAGTCCTATCTTTTGGTTAATATTCTCCTTGGAAGGTTCCAAGTAGTTCCTTGAAGTTTGGCGAGACTAAACAACCTCCATCACTTCATTACTGTACCTATTTTACCTTTCATGTATGACGGACCATCTGACGGTCAAATAATTGAAACCAACTTTTTTAAACGAGAGTTTAAACAATTTGACCACCATTTTTTTCTATTTGCATTGTTAAATACGTTTCGTCAAATATTTCCTTTTTTTGGAACCTTATTCTACTGAATTCTGATATAGTATTCAAATAATAATAGTATACATTTTTCAAGTTGTAATATTTTAAAACACCGAAAGTTATATTTTATTCAGTATTCCTACAAAATAAATAATTTATTCTATTTGTCTTTTCCTCTATTCTTTAAATATCAGAGTCTCATGTGAGATTCAAATTTGTTTACGATCTTTCCACATCAGACTATTTGGGTTTGATTAGTTTCGCTGTTGAATGCCAGAAGCGGAATCAAAATTCACTTAACCTCAACACCTGTCGAAGAGATGTCTAGTGATCAAAAGAAAAACGCTCAGCAACACAAATTGTACACTTTTATCCCTGCTATCCCTTTTTTATGCTTTCCCTTAAGCCATGAGAAGAAAGGCCGGAGGGCAAAAGAAGGTTGTTTTTTTACTGGAGTGGACGGTTGTCTCAGGGTAGTAGGAGGGTGCGGAAAGGGGTTGCCACTTCCGTTCTTCATCCACCTTGGACGAAATGAATACCTCCTTACGTTTTACATAGCGACGAGAGATCCCATCTCTTAATTGGAAGCAATCCCATCTGGCATTTCTTCCCTTTCGCCCTTGTATCTCACGACAAGGGATCTGATTAGATTGCCATTGGTTAGTAGAAAATCCACGCTGACCAAGAGGCCAAATGAAAATAAACAGAAAACCTGTAGACACTAACTGTTTCTCCTTTTCAACCGTAACCTTTTTACAGGGACAATTCCACCCTAATTGTAAACGGACTGCAGTAATTAAAGTAGTATTTGCTGTAAAATGAGAAAATCGTTTGAATACAATCTCCAAGTCACGTGACTTCTTATTAAATCACGCGAACTCCGATGAATAAAAGTTTCTGCCTTCAAATAAAAATACTCATCACTGTTCGGCCGGCGATCGTGACGTTCATCAGATCGCGTTCCGGTTTTATTGGAAAAAGGGTTTCCCTCTTGAAATTTCCAGTCGTATTTGCCTGCGTCAGCCTTCGGCCACTCAGCCTCTTGATTCCCATCAATCATGGCCTTTATCCATGTTTTCCACGACCCAACTCTCCTCCCAGCTAAGAACAACTGCTTCCTGATGCTTCTAGTATTAGTTATTAACATGAATTTTATTACTACTTCATCAATTTATGTTATTACTTGTTACAAAAAAAAAGGAAATTTATTGTGCATTTTTACATTAACAAATTACTAATTTTCAGGCAAAAACACACAAGGTAATATATGTAACATTACATTAATTGCTGTATACAAAACACTATTTCCTTTTCAGTATTGACATTTAATTGGAAGATTAATTCTCTAAACATATCTATTTTGTCTGTTCTAAAATATTTAATATGATTACTGCACTGCTCTCGGCCTAAAACGCAGCTGAACTGCTTAAAAGTATATCTTCTTTTTTCTGTAAAAGCAGCGCTATTTAATAAAATATCAAAATAGGCAAATATCAGCACGATAAAAGTTGGCTTTCAATTGCATGTTGATGGTCACGAATCGATTTAAAAAACGAAACAAGCGCTAGCTATGATAGTTCAGCTGTAAACGGAATTTAAAACTTGAAAGGAGCGAGGGCTATTAGGTTGTTGTAAAAGTGTTAATGTATGTTTTAACATGCAAGCTGAGCTTAACTATCAATTGATGTTCGTAAACACAGCCGTCTAGGCTGTATGTCATGCTTGTTCGTGGAGATGCTGCATGAAGCATTCTTCTATGTTGTAAACACGTGTCATTTTCTCTTAAAATGGCTTGTGCTGTATGGTTAATGGTATAGGGCTTTTTCCGGAAAAAAAAGGAACAGAAGAGAAAATTTCGAAATTAGATATCACTTTACACAAACCACAAAAAAATGTGTCAAAAATTTGGATGCCTTTCCATTTCTTTCAAAATGGCAGGGCAGCCGAACTGTTTCCGTTCTTCCTTAAGGAAGGCGGTTCCCTGTACGTACATCCCAATGCACGAAACACCCACTGCACGGCCGCTCGATGTTGATGCATTTTTTTAATCAATTTGTTAAGTGTGAGATGTTACAGGCGGAAGACGACAGGAAAGCCAGAGAACAGCTTGACATCGTTTTTAGAAAATTAGACATCAACCAAGATGGCGTTATCACCTTGGAAGAGTTTATAGAATCCTGTTTAAAGGTAACATAAATTTATATATATAATTTTTAGTGGAATACTAATCAAGTTTTTTTACCAAGTCAACCATCAATGTGTGAGTGTTGTGTGCGAATTTTTAGTTCTTACGCTAAGTAGGTATAAGTTAGTATATAATTTAATTTAATTAATTCACTCTCGTATCATCCAGTAAAAGCGGGAGTTCCTCAAGGTAGCGTTCTAGCTCCTATCTTTGACCAGATAGATATACTGCTGACTCCCTACCCATCCTGACACTCCATTTCTTACCTTTGCTGATAACTCAGCAATCCTATCGTACAGATCCTATTAATTCCGTCCATAATCGACCGCAGCCTCTTCAAATAACCTAGTAATAGTGCAAAGAAAAATGAATCAAATTCAGTACTGAGAAAAATTACCCCTCCATAGAAAAACCTACCCCCCCCCAGTCTACTTACTATCACATCAGGAGTCTAACGACATATATGCGACTAACGTAAAATCCCCATTCGCGACTTAACGACATGAAACGAGACCTTACCAAGACAATTAAAACATTAAAGTAAAAATGTGTAAATATTAGTGATTAAGATTCACTCACTAACATTCGTTAATCGATAATTATTCAGATATCGTGAGATGCGGTCTGGTGTAATGTAGGTATCAGAAAAACTTTTTCGTTATCGTGCCAACGTTTCGATCTTTACATCTCTACACATTTCTATACGAGAAGAACGAAGAATATGGGATTCTTTGAACAAATTTCATCTACATACGGACGCACAGCCAAAAGCATTCTGAAGGACATCGCCAACAAAGAAGGGACTCGCATCGTCCATCAATCAGAGAACTTTATTGCTGAAATAAAGGCAACGCAAGGCCCCGAAAATGATCTCAATAAAAGATCGAAACGTTGGCACGATAAAGAAAATGTTTTTCTGAAACCTACATCACAACAGACTGCATTTCACGATATCTGAATAATATTATTAAAGTAAAACAACTATCAATTAATTAAGTTTAATGTAAGGTCTTGGTTGAGTTAAAAAAAGCCAGTGTAGGAGTGGGATTCGAACCCACGACCTTCATCTAAATAGGCAGCTGCTCTACCACTTGAGCTATCGTGACATCGATCCACTAGGACACCAACTTCCATGAAATTAAACTAAAGCCCTTACTTGACCTTTTGAACTGAAAATTGGGGATTCAAGCGAATGCACGATTCTACATAACAAATGAACATGGTACCGAAATGTTAACTGAAATTTAAATAAATGGCATTCGTACAAAAAGCTTTTAGTTATAAAAAATTAAGATCAAATAAATAGATCGAACCAGAAATGAACATTTTTTTTTTCTTTTTTTTTTGTAAGATGATAGAAACTCTTAAAACTTGAAAGGTTGTGTATGTGGACTGATAAACGGTGAACCGCTGTAGGTTTTCCAGTTTGGTCAAGAGGGAGATTAATTCACCCGGCTTGATTAATGGTTCAATTACGGCCTTTCTCATTTCACCTAGCCGAGAATATAAGGAATTTAAAATTTGTAGCGTCAAGATTAAACTCCCAAGATGTGGGCGCCTGTTATTTATTCAACGATCCAACAGAGATGGAGGATGTAAACGAGAGAAAACACGCTTTCTTGAGAAGAAAATTCGATCAGCCACGACGGGAAAATCAAGACAAAAATTTTCATTTTATAGATTTCTGATAATTTCTAGACGTGTAGAACGTGCCATATTCGTACAAAAAATATTTCTTTTTTGTTATATTGTAACAAACGAGCTAACTTTATAATGCAACTACACTTTATAATGCAAAAATAGCAAAACTAAACTGCACTAAAAGACCTTCTTAGTTTAACTATTAAAAAAATGCTAAACCGTTACAGTTTATTTAGTACTTCGTGGGGGAGAAAGACGGCGTTGTTGTTATACTAAACGCACAGCTTCGAAATCGGGCAGAACTGTTGTCCCAACGCCTTAGTACTGAATAATATTTTTTCCAGGAATGTTTGTATGGATTATTGAATTTGTGGAGTTTGAACAATACCTTTTCAAATGAAAAACCTTAGAATGCACATATATTACAAAAAACCGTGAAAAATTTTTAATCAAATGTCTTTATTATATTCCAATATTTAAAAAAAAAATCTAACTAAAAGTTCATGAAAAGCAGTTATAATAAATCCACTATTTTAGCCCAGAATGTAAACAATTATAAAATAAAAACACCTTTTTTTTCATTTTGAAAATTAAATTAAAAATTTTAAGAAATAACACTATTTAACAAATATATTACAATTTTATCAAATATTCTTTTAAAAAAATAATTAACAAATAGATTATAAAATAAAATAGCATTTATTATATTGCGCACTAAAACAGGATAGTAGTGTAAATCTTTCATTTAAAAGACTGCCTATAGCAAGGAATACCTTTTTACCAATAAGTTAAAGTTTAAACACACATAATAATAAATTTGAAATTAAACATAAATTTGCAAACGCAAAATAGTCCTAAATCTTTAATTAACTTATAATAATGCTAAAACAAATTATTGAGGTAAGCAAGTAAAAACAAATTTACAAGACTAATACTTTTTATAATGAAGATATTTTTTTAAAAATTGTGCTTGCTTTACAATTAATTATGGTTTTTAGCTGAGATGAAACGAAAGTGGTCGTGGGTTCGAATCCTGCTCGTGCCATTAACTTTTTTCATCTCCACTAAAAACCTTAATTAATTGTAATGTATCAATTGGTCAAGTGGACCACTAAATTAGGAAATTGTAGTTTCTGATGGTAGTTTTAAATCCCGAAACGCCTTAATGTATAAGAAAAGAAAAGAAAAAGAAAACCACGTGGAAATGTTTTTCCTATAAATATCGTAAATTTAAAAGATACAAAATAATATTTAATTTATTTATATAATTGATATATTTTTGAAGAGACCTGATTGTTTCAATCTATCTTAATATTGTTTAAGTTACGTTTGTTTTTAAATAATCTTATAATAAAATTTATTTTGACTGTAGACTGTTCTTGTTATTGATTTTCCCAATTTACATACGTAGTATTATGTTTTTATTGGGTTGTGTTTGTTTTGTATGAATCATTTGTGTGTGGGATTAAATTAACTTTTGTGAGAACGAAACTTTAACTTTTTTTGACAAGAGATTCTGTTTTTTCGATCAATGAATCGGAGGATTTTAAAGTTTTAAAGTCGGTTTCATGTTAAAACCATTCATTTTTGATTTCCATATTTATGCGAATAAAAAAAAAAAAAAACAAAGACCCGTCGTTTTGACAAAGGATTGTTGAATATTAAATTCGATCTTCTGGAAACAAATCCGACTTACGACGCCAATTTGATAAAATTAGCGTGAGTCCCATGTATATAGTTTTTTAATGGCCTTATGAACATTGTATATTAGCCAATGAACGTGGTATACTCGAGAATATATCACGCTGAGTCCCATATAAAAAGATAATAGATAATAAAATTTCGTAGAATAGAACATTATTTTAGCATGTTGTTATGTTACAATAAACATTTTTTTACAGCTTGTCTCTTAGGTAATTGCAATCTTAATGAGAACAAAACAATAATGTTAAACGATGCCTGAGGTTTCATTTTTTGTCTCCTCGTAGCAGTTAAATATAATCGCATCGTGGTTTCGGCCAAACCGCATTCATTCAGCGAACATAAAAAAAAAAAGAAGCGTTGGATTAAAAGAACGCTTTTTCCAAGCGTTGTTGAATCAATTCACTTTCAAGGGAAATGCAGACGAAATATGCTATTTGTCTCTTGCAAACAAAAACTTTTTTCCGGGCTGGATCGATCAGTATAAATAAAAGCTAGCCGGACAAACAGTGTGGAGTCTTTTTACCACAGTTTTACCAAAAGCTCTGAACTGTATGCACAACACTCTAACCCGGGTGATTAAATCTTTAAATATGATTGTAAAAACGGGGAGAAAAAAATTCGTTCTAGCCGATTAGAATAAAAATCAACGGTTGCAAATCCCTAATTGTAAGTTTGTGAGAAACGATATTGGCAAATGTTTAACGAGTTGGGATCGGCGGACCCAGACGTGCTTCTCCATGTTCGCAATAATCGAGTTGCATCTGAATTACCTCTTTACCGATAATATTGTGGATGTCGTGTAATAAACGCACATGCTGATTCAATGGCTATTATCGGCAACTGTGCTAGCTAATGGCAAATAAGTATCGGCTCTGGCTAATACCGTACAACAGAATTTATATGTTGGCGTTGTGTTATTATTAACATCCCTGGTTTCCACGTTCCGCTTGACCAATTATATCTTTCAATTAATTAAGGTTTTTAGTTGAGATAAAATTCAGTGTCTCGAGCGGGATTCGAACCAACGATCTCCGGCTAGATGCGGCGCTGCTCTACCGTTCGTGAGATAAATCGTCCGATTGGATCGAAGTCACGATAGCTCAAATGGTAGAGCAGTGGCGTATCTAGCCGAAGATCTTGGGTTCGAATCCCGCTCGAGACACTGGCTTTTGTCTCAACTAAAAACCGTAACTAACTGAAAGATATTACTTGGTCAAGTGGCAGTCGAAAACCCGACATTCTTACAAATGGGCTTTTTTTCCAAAAACATCGGCACCGTGAGGGTTTGTATGACCTTTGCAAACTCTCGTAAAAAAAAGTAATAATAATACACAAAAACACTAATTTCGTGGTCCGCTCGACCAATTAATATATTTCAATTAATTAAGGTTTTTAGTTGAGATAAAAGTCAGTGTCAGGAGAGGGATTCGAACCCACGAACTTCGGCTTGATAGATAGATGAAAAATGGCAAAAAGGAGGAAAATTTCGAAGGTGGGGTAGAGATGGGAAGTTAGTCTCCGAGTGGATCTAAGTCACGATAGCTCAAGTGGTTAGAGCAGCGGCGTATCATGCGTTCGAATCCAGCTCGTGCCACTGACTTTTTTATCTCAACTAAAAACCTTAATTAATTTTAATACTCAAAGGAATGCTGTGAAGAAGCAATAGAAAATGCTGTCGTTGTAAACGTAAGATAGGTAAAACAATTAAATGAATTCATAGGGAGCTTACAAAGCGGACAACATCAAATGTAGTGACGTCCAGCAAATCTCCTGCGGTCGTACATTATCATCAACATCACTGGCAACAGACAAAATACCGACTTCCGCCTGAGGTTTTATCCCTGGTGAGGGGGAATTCACTGACATGGATTCTGACTCGGTTGACAGGGGTGTAGGCCTATATTTCGCTGCGGCGAGAGGGGGGGCAGAGGTCCTCCGGGCCCGGATAAGACAATTAATTTCATCCTCTGGAAAGGTCAAGAGGAACATAAGGGTGATATAAAACATTTTGTCGAGGACTAACGAGAGAAAGGGGGAACCTTGGGAAAGATCCCGTCACGTCCTCCAATAAATGGGACAAAAGACTTTCCGATAAAATTCACCCTTTTCCCATTTCATTAGATTTCAACACGCACGCACGCATCCTAAAAATAATATTACCCTTTAATTTAACCCAGATCCATTCTCTTTTAATCAACCATGCTTGCAGTAATGAACTTACATGTAATATTAATTGAAAGTAATGTGTAAGAATGTAAGAAATATATACTAAACCTTTTTTTTTAATCTAGACATATAAATAAAGATAAAACTGAACACAAGAAAGCAATTTTGTTTGTAGTTTCTTGTTTGTTAAGATGTTACCTGATTAAACAAGTCAGTGTCACGAGCGGGATTCGAACCCACGATCTTCCCCACCTTTGAATCCTCTTTTTACCATTTTTCATCTCTCTATCTAGCCGAAGGTCATGGGTTCAAATCCCGCTCGTGGCACTGACTTGTTTATCTTAACTAAAAACCTTAATTAATTTAAACATATTAATTGGTCAAGTGGACCACGAGAACTAGTAAATTTTTCTTCTTTTTTTTTTATTTGTTATTTAATGTACAATTTATGCAGGTTGACTGGAGATAAGTGTCGAAAATGTCAGGTGTTTCCACTCACAATATGCACCAAAAAACCACCTATAAACCCCCTGTCCAAATCTCAACGGTAAAAAAAGTAATTTCAGGTTTTGGCTTCTTTTTTCGATTTGGGTCCGCTAAATTGCTTATAAAGGTCAGAAATTCTGACTGTAGAAAAATCTTGTTTGTGCCACCTGAAAGAACGGTAACTTTCCTATATGGAAACCTATTTACTAAATTCTGTACTAAAAATTCAGAAAAAAAACAATGTTGAAATAACTTTTTAATTAATAAATAACTAATAACTGTTAATAACTGTTTAAATTCACTAGTTTTCGTAGTCCGCTTGACCAATTAATATATTTCACCTAATTTAGGTTGATATATAAAAAGTCAGTGTAACGAGTGAGATTCGAACCCACGACCTTCAACTAGATGCTCTACCACTTGTGCTATCGTGATCTCGATCCACTGGGACAGTAACTTCCCAGCTCAACCCCACCCTTTGAATTTTCCCTCCTTTTTGCCATTTTTCAATTCTCCCACCTTTTTTTATCTTAACTAAAAACCATAGTTAATTGAAAGACTGTTATTAATGACAAACTCCTGGAGTTTTGCTAATTCCCTCAAAAGTTCTCCATTAAAGTAGCGTCCAGCGGTATACCCACCTTTTTTGGATCTCGCTTCTGCAAGGCCCACAAATTTTGCACTTTGTCGAAAAAAGCTGGTTTCGATGAATAAGGGCACGCTAAATTTTCCCAGGAAATCCTTCTGGCTCTTATGTTTCGTGTCAGTTCTTTATTGTTCAATCAGTTTGATTTATTTTATAAGCTGACAAAGTTGGTGATTTAAATTATGCCTTTGTTTCCTAACGCTTTTGCCGATATGCATTTCATTTACGGTCACTGCAACGGTAACGCTACTGCTGCAAGGGGCTTCAAGCTGGTTTTCCACACCGAGATCGCACCTTCCAACGACTTCATCAGAAGCTGAGGGGAACTGGTTTTTTCAATCGACCATCATCTATATATACTCAAACTGTAGTATATTTCTTGTACTCTAGCCCGCCAAATTCATAAAAAATATAGCAATTAAATCACATATCTCTTTGTTCATATTTGAAGGTAAGTTGGTAAACTAGAAGTAGAAACGTTTACATTGCATATAAACAAATATACTATTATACTTTTGTATTATACATCATGCCGTTTTAATTGTTGTTTTGTATTATATAAAAAAGTTACATTAATTTCTAATGAACCATTTAAACATAAATGGTGATAAAATTGTGAAATTACACTATGTGAAAAATTAATTTGTACTCTATAAAACATTCTGTTTACAGTTTGTCTTGTATTTCTATAGTTGCAACAAGTAGGAGACGACGAAGGTTCCCAAGGGGAAGTGCAATTTATTACCTCGGTGTATAAGGTTCTTTTCTACGAAGGGTAATTTGAATTAATTTCACTTCCTTACATCTTGGAAGTCTCATGAATTTTACCAGAGTGCTGATTGAACAATAGACAAACAGGAAAGAAGTAGTGTAAATTTTGTGAACGGCCCCAAAAAAAAGCTTCATATCTGAGTTTCCCGTCAGATGTTGACGTCAATCCATCATCACCTTGCTGCCGGGTCAATAATCCTAGTTGTGTCGATCCTTTTGTTCATTTATTAAGTTTGTCGGATTAATTCGCGGTCGAGGAGTCGGTCGGGAGTCCGAAAGTGTGATTTTGCCTCAACCCACCAAGGATACATCACCTGCGAACAACCGCAATCGATTTTTGGCTTGGGGGGCCTCGCCCCTCCTTTTCGTCCTTCTCATTCATCGCCATTCATAAACGGTCTTGGTGTCGATGACCGCTAATTAATTACCATTTGTGTCGTGGACGAGGCCAAGGATTGTAAATCCGTCAGATCCCACCCGACATCCTCTTTAAGTCCTCTGACTCAAAAATAGAACACCAGCTTAATTAATAATTGAGCGATTCTCCTACTTTTGAACGATTGATAATTCAACAACCGCCTTTATTAAGGTTCAGACTATTCAATTAGTATTTCTACTTAATTACCCTACTGAAAATTGTACTGTTGTGAATAATCAATGGATCAACTTTCACTGTAGAAAGACGATCCCTTTTTTTATGTGCTTAAATTATCAAAAATAAAATAGAATAAACATAAAGGCAAAATTTTTCTTTAACTTTAAAACTCATAGAAAATGACGTTTTACTGTAAAGCGTTTGATTTAAATTTATCAGGCAAATAAAAAAAATCTAATTACTAAATTTATAGCTATTTGACCCCAATAGTATTGAACAAACTTTTCCGCACTAACTAAATAATTGTAGCCCCTAGAAAAACCAATAGAATCTGAACAAAATGATGTTCCTAAATCGTAGCGAATACCAAACAAAATGAGGTCGATTTGTCCTCCCGATGGTCTATTCGTCTTGTCCGGCCTTTGGGACAAATTGAAAATAACTTCGCACGATGTTATACTTGCCTTTAAATTGTACTAATTGTCCCAATGGGAATTGATTTAGATTCAAATAACAATTATTACAATTAGTGTCAGTTGTAACATTTGTCAATTGTTAAGGTTATTTTGACAATAAGCATAATTTATTGAGCAAGTGAGAATTCAGTTCATTTAATTAAATGTATATTATTTAAATGAATGTATACTTATTAAATCTACAATTATTTAAGTATTATACTTAAAACAGTTGTGGGTACTTAGGCCTAACATTGATTTTGATCAGACAAATCTATTTGATTTTATATTATCTTTCTTCATTAGCGAATCAAATTATCTACCACTTTTTATATTTTGAAACTATAATTTCCTAAAAGTTATGGCACAAGCTGATTTAACGCACCGGCCTGATAATTTTAACAAATACATAATTTCTTTTATACATATTCCGATTCAACACGGTGATAAAAGAAATTTCAAAACCTGAGTGTTCTAGAAATGACTGGAATTTGTAAAATGTTTGAATTTTCTCTTGAAACGGTCTTGTATATATTTTATTAAATAAATTGTTTTAATGAAACGTGCTGACAACCTTTTAAAATAAAACCTTCGAAACTTTTCGTTTTAATTGGATCATACCTACTGTCCAAAAACAAATATCTATTAAGGGGGACTTAACTTGCTGGAGTTATATATTTGAATTGAAAAAAAAATTCCTTGTACCTTAAAAGTGATATAATGTATTCTATAATAACGACAAGATTTTTTTTTTAGCAGAACAAACCAACAAAAAAACCTTTGAATTTCTTATATTAATTTTAATTAGGTAAGATTACAAATTAAAGTCAATGGTTGATAATTGATAATTGTATTGCATAATTGTATGTAAATTGATAATTCTTGCCTCACTATGCTGATCCTGTACATTTGTTTTGACCTCGAGGAAATGCTATTCTTGAAGATTGATCTATGATATTGAAAAGAGTCCTCTTGTCTGATCCTAGGCCAAGGATGTCTTATTTAGTGCAGATAATCACCTCTCCCCCCCCCCCAAAAAAAAGGAGTCCTGTCTTCACCCGGTACCATTCATAACTCCCCCGTAATCCTTCCCCTCTCTCTTGTTTCATCCTCTTTCTCCCTCTCCGCCAGCAGTATTTGTTATATTGTTTTAAAATTAAAGTTATGCTGGTTCAGAATTCATGCGATTATAATTGTCTTATATTGCAAAGAGTCAACCTTATTGAAAAAAGGAAACTTCTGTTATAAAGAAAGAAGGGTAATCCTCACCCGGTTAAGGATAGGCCACGCGACGTTAACACATGGACTTTTAGACCAAAACCTGTGCATGTGTGTGTATGAGAATTTTTCTTGATCACAGCAATGGCATCTGGGCCCATTGTTCCGATTTTTGAATGAACCAGGGTTGTTTTATTGTATACAATACTTGTGTTGAGAGTTGGGTTTTTCTCTTTTTTTATAAACCCTCAGGGTGTTTTTGAAAAAAAGCCCATTTGTAAGTATGTCGGGTTCAAATGGAGGGCCGCTGGATTCGAACCCAGGATCTTTACTTTACAGTGATGAGCGCCATATCAAAGACAACCTTGCGGCCCCCTGTGTTGAGAGTTAATGTGTAATGTTACAGGGCCAATGGTAGAATATTGAGTATTTCATCAACTTAATTAGCATAGTTACATAATAGTTGTAAAGGGTGATGGAGGTGAAACTCTGGGATCCTGGAAAAGTGATTTTGAAGCTAAATGAATCTCACTAATATCCTAAGGCTACTTTATTTAATATTATACTGATTACAACCAAGACTTAAGAACTACTTATATATGTTTAGATTTCGGCAAAAGGGAGGGTAGGCTGAATAGAAATTACTGTGAAGTTTGACTTGAAATTTTCACAACTCTGATTAAAACAGGCACTCACCCTCACCGATTGATTATTCCTGTCAAAAAAGAATGCCGAAAAGACATTTCAAGAATTTTAGAGAAAACTGCTTCCTCTGACTTCTCTCCATCTACTAACCGTTGTTAATTGTTAATTGTTTCCGTTCACCTAGCCTGAGGCCAGGTTGCTGACTTAGTGCCTAGGTATTCCTTTTGCCGACACTGTTTCTTATTCTATTTACAATGTTAAAATCCATTAAACAATAATTTCAAAATTCATTTAAATTAAATAGTCCCATCACCGGTTACAAAAGAATATCAATTACTCCATCACCCTAACTGAATCAATGATATGTAAATAGAAAATAATATATTTAAGAATGAATGAGAGTGAGAGAGTGTTTGAGCGCCGAAATGACCTAGCTGTTGACACCACCTGGAGACAAACCTCAGTGGCTGGATGGAAAGACCAAGGTCTGAACCCCCCTCCCCCCGACTCCACACTCTTTGGGCGATTTATTGTAAATTACAAAAGTTGGACTGGCTGGAGGAATGTGAGAAATGAAAGGCTCAACTCTGCCCATGTGCTGTCCATTATGTGCAGATTCGAGCTTAAATAAATCCAAAATCCATTCAGCATGGCTATAGATTATTTGTGAATCATCACTTTGTTCAAATCTTATATAAAATATGTAACTGTTAACCTTAAATCATAATCAACATTGTGCCATGCGCCAGTCAGCTTGCAGCCTGCCAGACTTCATTATTTACATAAGATCAAGCCCATGGATTGTTGTGATTATATAAATATATTAACTGTTAAATACTATTGTTTTTACATCTTGAACTGTTAAAAATAAAGATTAAAAGAACCATAATAACCTAAAATCTTTTAGACTTGAGAAAGTTTAGATTATTTTAGAGAAAAATTTTTTTTTAGAATAGATCCTTCAGAACTGTTACAATATAATTACCAAGCTTTTACTTGTAGTAAAAATTGTATCTTACAATAACCTGCCTGATTATCTCTTAAATCCTTTGAGATTAATCATATACCATCTACAATCCCAGACCCTACAATAATTAAATCTTTAAATTGTTAATTTTAATTTATAATGCTTTTGTTTATAAATACTTAACAACTATTATTTGATACAATATACATTGTAACTAATGATTTTCCATAGGTCCTAAATCAGAAAATAAAATTTACACCATCTACTCGTCCTGCAATGTGGTGGTCTTCATGAATTATATGGTTAAGTAAGCTCCTTAAAAGATGAATTTCTAAGCTAAACAATTTTGAATTTTACTTATATCTGAATTATTGTTATCTTTTGTGTTTAAACTTGACCGACATTGTTTTTGTTTTTTTATCTCGTAATATTTAGATCATTTAAACATCCATAAGACTGGTCTCCACTGTTATAACCTGTTGATAAAAACAAACTCTAAAAGTTTAATTTTTTTGTTAACATTTGTTTTTTACATAGTATTGAATTATTAAAATGAAAAATACAAACTGTAAATACAAAAGTAAATATAAAAGTAAAAGACATGTATAAAGGTGATGTTATGAGCCTGCGAGAAAAAAATGCAATTGTATTTTTATTAAATAGATATGTAGATTGAAATAATTTTGTTTTGGGTTTTTGTTTCAGTAGACTTCAATTTCTGACGATAGAAGTTGGCCATAGATTATTCGACCATTTTTATTTCCCTAAATTTTACCCTAACAGTTTATAGAGTATTTTTATTTGCCTTATATGTTCTATTTTTACTGTGAAAATTTATATGTTGTTTTCATAACATATTAAATGTGTCCTAGTCTAATATTATTGGCTTCCAAGAGCAACGGTATTCAT
>CM077104.1:28564089-28587401 GCA_039619505.1 Cimex hemipterus | reverse complement strand
ATGTATATAAATATATATATATATATATATATATATATATATATACAAGAAGTGTTTATCAGCACTATTTCTCCTCAAAAGCTTGAAAAATGTTATTACCTCAATCCTTTGATTTTCATTTTGAGAAGAATTAAAATATAATTTGTTTTGCTCTGACTTTCTAATGAAATACTTAGTCAAATTAATAATTTACAAATAATTAATCTTTATGTAAAGTATTTTATGAATGTAAAGTATAGGATCGAAATCGCGATAGGTCAAGTGGTAGAGCAGCGGCATATTTAGCGGAAGGTTCGAATCCCGCTCGTGACACTGACGTTTTTTATCTCAACCAATAACTTATATAAAGATTAATTAATTTAAAGATATTATATGGTCATTCGGACCACGAAATCTAATGGATTTAATAATTTACGTAAAAAATAAAATTCTTTTTCTGATTAACTCATATAAAATAAAAACTTCTCTAATTAATTGCATTAAATTATTATTAAAGGAGGATTGGATGAAGATCGATTAAAGTTACAAATACGACGGAAATATAATTAATTATGCAAAATACTCCCTTCTTCCCCCCGAAGGAATTACGCCGGACTACGAATCATTGACCCAATCGTCACGCTGAGTGGTTTTCTTCGAAAAAAATCCTTCGTCCTGGGTTAATGCGTGCTTAACGAAGCGGCCAAGTCTTGTTAACATGCTGAAAAACATACCGAGCCTTTCCGTTCGCCTTCACAAATTCTGGGGGACGTTCGATAACAATCATCGATTGATTGAAAATTGTGTACATCCCTCGTATAACATTATAAAGAAGCTCTTTTCTTTCTTTCTTTCTTTTTTTATTTAACATCTTTTCTTCTGGAAACATAAACAATGAAAGTAATTTTACAATCGGTGGACGGGGGTCAACGTACCTGGGCGGCCAATCGTTATAAGTGGTCTACGTTTTAAGCAGTTTTTGTGTTATGAACTTTACACCCTTTAATCAACTGCTACCACGATTTACAGACGGTCCGTAACAATAAACCGAGGGTAGTTCACTGAGAAAGGGCCAAGTTATAGGGGCTTCTAAGCTGTGTTTCTGTTTTTTTACCGCCAGTGTAAAAACGCAACCTTATCTTTCTGAATATCAACAAGGATCTAGCAAACGAAAATTGTCGATTATGCCGAATCGTAGATTTATTGCCAGTAAGTAAAAGAAATTAAATCAGGCAGATCAGTGCCTGTTTTTTTCGGGTCATCCAATTGGCCATTCGATTAATGGTGATAATCAAAACGATAATTTAACCTCGTGGGCATTAAAGAAATTGGCCAATGCGATGAAATTCGAACTTGATTATTAATTCAAACAAAGTCTTTATTTGAATAACTCACCCAACCATTGTAATAACAACCAAAACCATAAATCAAAAAACCCACTTATTAATTTATACAAACACTGTGAAACTGTCAGTTATTCACCATTACATGACAAAATTATATATGTGCGTTTACGCCCCCGTGTGATTTAAATCTTTAATTAAAATGCATAGCTGCAAATAAATATACTGCAGTTATCTGACAAAAAAAAGTTGTATACAGCTACCGACAGAGTGGATTGAATATTGATTGCTTCGGTTTCATTTTACTTTGATTGGAATCAGAAAAAGGACGACGGCAAGAGAATTCAATTAAAATGACTGATTTGGGCGAAAGGTTCAGCGAGAATAGGCTGAACAGGAGGGAGGGGAACGGTCACACTGCCGACAAAAACAATTTTTATATATGATATTTTTATTAGAATAATCTCTAAATTGCTTTTTAAGTGCACAATATTTTACCATTTATATTTTTTACCCCTTACAAAATTTATGTATAAATAAATTTCTATTTCGTCTGTTCTTGCTATTTTGCTCTTCAGACCTGGTTAGAAAATAACCTGAGGTTCGGCTAGTCTCGCTGTTTTGCTCTTCAGACCTGGTTAGAAAATAACCTGAGGTTCGGCTAGTCTCGCTGTTTTGCGCTTCAGACCTGGTTAGTAAATAACCTGAGGTTCGCCTAGTCTCGCTGTTTTGTTCTGTCAGTCGTTATTAGAAATAAGTAAAGTTCCGTCTATTCTTGCTATCACAAGTTATTCTTATGATTCTACGATTGTACATTTGTACATATCTAATAGAGGAATTTTTCTTACACAACCATATCAAAGCGTATTAAATTTCTTGATCATTAATCATCTTAAAAAAGCTCCCCCCTTCCTCGCAAGATTCCATCGTTTCTAATCATAGCTTTGGTGTTTTTTTACCTTACTTACCTTATTCCCGCTGTTTATTTAGTACCAAAGAGAACGCCTGTGAAATCAGGAAGGCAAGTAATCTAGTTTCAATTTTAAAACGTGAATTTTAACAACCTTAAATCACATGAAATAGATTTTTTTCAACATGTTGTGGAATATTTTTTATTTTATATGTTCTCTATTTTATGCTGTACATACTTTGTATATTATTATTTATGTACATCATTCTATCTTATTCTTATATGTGGAAGAATCTATTCTATCACAACGCGTAGTGTAAAATATACAGTCTAGTCAATTTGTGTGGTATAAAAAATATTTGTATATAAATCTTGTATATAAAATATGTAAATATAGATAGATATTTTAAATGTAAACTTAAAAAACGCAAAAGTTCACAAAAGGCTTGGGGGGGAGGTCATAGTTCACACATCTTTTTCTTTTATTGACCATATAAAAACCATTATAAATAAAGTTTTAAATTATTATGCTTCTTAAAAACGAACTCTAGAGATTTGCATAATATAATGTATTTAAAGATATTGTATTTTTCTATAATCAGATATAGATTATGAACGTTCAAACTAGATCACTAAGATATTTAGAATTAAAGATACAACATTGACAACATAAACATTAATGAACTGTGATGAAAGTTGGTTTTCTTAAAATGAGAAAAGTCATATGGGATATATTCTTATATAAATAGCTAACCTGTTAACCTATGTCATAGAGAGCCCAGAGCTGTTTGAACCAATTTATTTAATTGTACCTGTGAAATTAATGAGACCAATTTACCCAACATTCCTTTCAATCATACAAATTATTTATTTTCAGCACCTATTATAATTATATTCAGACTGCTCAATTCACTAAGGGTAAGTTATATATCCCACAACTCATTATATAACTTTTAAAATATTAAATCTCAAATATTGCATTGTATGTTTTATGTATTGTAAACTTGGTGATTGCTATAAAACATAAGAGAATGATTCACTAGTTTTCGTGGTCCGTTTAACCAATAAACATATCACTATTTCAATTAATGAAGATTTTTGGTTGAAATAAAAAAGTCAATGGCACGAGCGGGTTCGAACCCACGATCTTCGGCTTGGGGGGGGGGGGCGTCGGTGGCCGCAAGGTTCAGTCTTTGACACGGCGCTCATCACTGTAAGGTAAAGGTCCCCCCGGGTTCGAAACCAGCGGCCCTGCATTCGAACCCGACATACTTTCAAAAAACACCGGCACCCTGAGGGTTTATATGACCTCTTCTGTTGCGAACCTTCGTTAAAAAACAAAAACGTTAATTAAAAAAAAGTTGGAGTTATCGTGACCTCGATCCATAAGTAAATAAATTTAAAAAATTAGCTCCCTAAGTCTTCGACATGTTGGTTCCAAATGTCCAATCACCAGCGTTCATTTTGAAAATGAGTACTCCAGGACAGAAGTTGGATAAGGATCAAAGCATTCCTTTATCCTTCAACGTGTTGTTAGCTAACAAGCTTTAGTTCAATTTTTGTTCATAAAATCATATCAAAAAGCGAAAGCCCGGATAATCCATTTTGCTCTTCGTCAAATAAATAAATGAAAGATATTGCAAGCAAGCCAAATTCCAAGAGTAGATAAAGTATACTTCAAAAAGGAAGTATTCGCTGTAAATAGACAATTTGACAATTTCAGTGTTGAGAGCCTATCATTGATTGACAGCGTTGTAGGAGAAAGTTGTACTTATGAAAAATAATATGGAGCTAACCTAGCATTCATTCCAGATCTATCGGCTACGAAGAAAAATTTACAACAATTAAAAAACAATGTGAATATCAAAAAAATATATCACAATAATCATTATGTTCATAAAAATTATTATCATGAACTTTAAGGATGAAGCTTTTTATTAAACGAATCTTATTTAACTTTTTTCGCGTAAATTCCAATTTTTTTGTTCCCAAATTTACATGCTTGCATACTAATTTTTTAAACTTTAAAACTGAAAAAAGAAACTGCTTAATAATAAGTACTGTGGTTAATTTTGAAAAACCTATGTTCATTATGACATAACCATTTCTAGAGAAGGAAACCCGTGTTTTCAGATAGCAATTACAGTAAAAATTACGGAACTTTGATAAATTACAGGTGTTTTATCTCACTTTAAAATAAATGGACAACAATTTGGAAAAAGAATAGGAGAAAAATGCGTTTTTGATTCATTTAGAACATTTGAAAAAAAAAACGATTTGACCTCCTTTCCAAAATGAACGATTTTCTTTTTGTTTCAATTAATTACAGCAATTGGAAAGACAGAAGGAAAAATCAAATCCACTTTCATACTTTCAAAAATTCTGTTAGAGCTATACTGAGTAGGATTTTATTACAGTTTTTTTTTTTAAGTTTTTATTGGCTTTTTTTCAATTTATCATATCGTATCTTCGAAACGTTATCAATTTTTTCTTGCTTAATTTAAATTTTATTACATAAACACATTTTTTAAAAAAAAGACAAAATGAGAAATCGTGACAACCTATGGATGGCAAGTTTAATTTTTTTAAATCGCAAAAAATTCTTCAAAAGCTTGACGAAGGAACTAATTGTTTTTCTTTGCTTTCAAATTGACCTTATCCTTGACTTGTTTTTATTACAACGATATAATATTTAAAGCTGAAATCAATTATATCCAGTTAATTTCCATCTAAAGTAAATTTGGAACGCCGTGATGATTTTTTGATACTTGCCAGGACAAAACTTCAAGACAGTATTTTATTTTTTCTCTTGAAATACCCATTTTCATTTCTTAAAAACAATTCTGTAATAAATCAAAAATATAATAATGTGTCATAAAAGTTTTCAATTGCGTTGCATTTCAGCGTGCCCTGTCGAGGACAACCAATTTAAATCAATAATGGAAAATATTCCATGGCAAACCGCGGACAAAAGTGGAGAGAGTGGAGAGGGCACAGTCGTGTTCTCCATTTAGAGAAACTTTTTACTAAAAATTTTAAAACATGACAATTTTGACATTATTAGATACACACTCACACACTAAAATTTAAATGCTTTGTTATTATTATTTAGTTCAGTTTCGTAAAAAATATATAAGTCATAAGTGAAATTCTAATTTTTTTTACGTACAGTGACTGTCCAATATGAGTTGTTCGAATTCAACCCTTCCATATAACAAGAAGACAAGTTGTACTAAAACGTGCTTATTGTAAAAAGTCTGTATCTTTATTTTTATTCTAGATATTTCACTTTTCAAGTTACTCCAATCTTTCACGTTGTTAGTCCATAAAGTCTCCGCTATATTCATAAAACGTTATCCCAACTGCAAATTTGATTACACCAATGGAAAAAGCATTGAAACCCCTTCATAACAAAATACAAAATCTCAAAAATCTCCAGCACTATAAGAATGAACTTAGATCAAAACACTTCCGATAAAAATACCGTTACAACTTCGAGTAATTTACAAAAGCACGCAGTATTTGGAGCGTGGCGCCACCAATGGAGAAGAAAGAAGGAAAACGGAAATAAATCTAAATACATTGATTTTACCCTGAACAATAAAACCTCTCTCTCATGTATATTTCAAATAATCTTACTTTTCCCGCTGCGAACCACGTACGATACCATGTACTGTACCTCGACAAACGATTTACGTGGAATCCTCATACAAGGCTCAAACTGACAATTGAAATGCAAGATTCATACTGTTTAAATGATTACATGATAACCGATCCAAACTTACATTAACCAAAAAAGACTACTTACTAATGCTTGCCCATTTCGCGCATAAGGACTTGAACTGTGCTGACCGTTAAACGTTCCAATATTAACAAATTCCAAATACAAATAGAATCCAAATTAAAAATCTCGTTCCTATACGATCTTGCTAAATCCGTGTAGAAAAATCTCACCTTCAATTACCCTATCACTCAAAACCCTTAATCCGCGCATTGTCATCGACATTATCCGCCATTCCTCGTCGGAGACTGAAGCGACGTTAGCTACGCAGCAATGTCCACTCTATTGGCGGACTAGCCGTTCCCTTTTCTAGATGGTCACCGTTCAAGCTTTCAAGCCACATCAGTGTAGTGACAGCCGTTATTCCGTTACTTTCTACCCACAGGGACATCCTCCCTGTGAGCCCAGGCAAAGTCCGACCATCACTCTTGGTGCCTGGGGGTAACCAATGATGGAGGCAATATCCTTACTCCCTTCCTTATGCTTCATACCCCTTTCCTTTTCCCTCCCTCTCGCCCCTCTGTTTTGCCAAAGCAGAGGGTTCCTGGGTTACTGAACACGAAACCTTCAGGGTGACCTCTCGGGTGGGCGATCAGTTCCACCTTAAAAATAATATCAAACCACGGGATTAGAGTATCCAAGTGGCTATACTAATTGGTTGTGGTGGTCGTGCTATGTAAACAAATTGTATCTTAGGTGGGGCGTACTGGCCAACCAGAGCCGGAGATAGTGCTTTCTGTATCTGTCCGGCGGTGGTGAAAGGCATGGCTAAAAGGCTGGGCTGGAAACCACAAGACTGCCTTTTTCAAGGCACATGTATCAATGTGCCCTTTTCAGGGCACTTCTGTACTTGGTTAGTATTGCACGACTTCGCTAGCCATGTGACAAGTCCATGGATGAAATTGTTCCTGGTGTTCTTTCGAGAACTCTAGACGTCAGAGAAGTCCCCTTGAGGATAAGTCCGCATGTTAAAGATCCTCATGGGTTCTCGACACCTATGAGTAAAGATGGGAACATCGAAGAACATCCACCTACACCTGGGCGAATGGCATGGTTTCTAGGGGGTGGTTAGAGACTTAAATCAAAACTGCGGCCGGAGCGTATCCTGAGGTTTCGACGCTAGCGGATCCCGACTCCAGGGAGATAGAGTTGTCTTCTCTTTCTAGGGAATGTATGGGAGTCTTGGTCGATGCGTTTGGACCACTTTTTTGGTATCCCTTCACCCGCGGCATATTGTTAACTACACGATGTTAACCTACCCCCTCGCATAAGTATGAAGGGGGAAGCGGGAGAAATCAGCATGTCGATTTGCGGGCTTCCACACTTGAGAATCTAAACGTGTGATACGGCCTGTAGGCCTATATGCCAGGTGTGCACGCTACAGAACCTCAATGTTAAATCGTTATTCACACTGGTGACCGAGATACCGAATTGTACTGCTTTTTGGTATCGGGTAGGAGGTTAAAGGAGGTTATTAGTGTAACAGTGTCTACGAAAAGTAAAATGAACCACCAACTTCAATGGATTCAAAGTAATTCTCTGTTTATTACACGACCAGTTCTCTTTTGCTAAGTGCCTTTCGAATATACTACCTTGAGGTAACCCGGAAAGTATGAGTTTAGATGGTTAAAATAAGGTTTCCATGTATAGAGCAATCGTACTCAGCGTGATCAAAGGCATTTCTTTTTCCAGAAAGTCACCGCACTATAAGTTTTTGTTCAAATGTGCCCAAAATCTCTTCGATTACTCTGACAAGTAGTAAGACGAAGAAAGAATATCCAACCTGAAACAAATTGAGAATTTTGAAAATATCTAAATAAACCCGGTGAAGTTAAGGTTTATTTTCTAAGGTTAAAAAAACTTGTTGAAAATTTTGGTGGAAAAACTATGTCTATCGAGTATAAAATTTAGGGAAAGTCTCGCACTTCATTTCCCATGTTGATCCATGACGTTGATCCCCACTCGGATCTTGCCGACTACCCTCTCTTATTCGGCTTCGTCCTATTCTTCCGATACTTCTTCAATCTCGGATGCTGCATTGGATTATTGTCAGTCTGCAACAGGTTGACAGAAGGAACACCGATTAGCAGAAACTTCACCCAATCTCTATCGTACATAATCACTTCAAAATAATCAAAAAGTCAAGTACGTACGTCATGGTTTTGCACCTAAAAAATGTATATGCTATACCAATTAGTTATCGAATATCATCAAATTTCATTTTATTGTAAAAACTTTATAGGTTCAGTTTTATAAGTTAGCACTTCCAATAATTTTATTTTATTACTAACACCAATTTAGTGTTCGTAGTTCTTCCAGATTTGCATGTTAGCGGAAAAGAGAAAAAAATAAGCATCGGGAAGGAGTAACAAGAAACATTAAAGTTGAAAAATGAAAACCTTTCATTGATTCATTAAATAAAACTAGATAAAATTGAAGCTGACTATGTGTGCACCTTACATATTGAAAAGTATGAATTTAGTGTGTATGTTGTTATTATGTTGCACGTTGTTTGTTTGTAAAGATTTAAGGTTTGTTTGTTTTTTGGTTAATCGCCAATAAAATAGAGATCAGTATTTATTGTTTCATTCTTCTTTAAATTCTCTGACAAGATTAGCACTGTTGTTTATAGTTCTTTGCATATATGGATGTATCGAATAATATTTTTATGCCATTAAACACACCGGAAGATAAACTTCAACTTTTGCCATTTTCGGTCTGCGTCTGTCATTTTAATGTGAAATTTCTTTTAGCATGTTCACTCGCCGGTGCGTATCATTGTACGAAGTTGTAAAAGTACACGGTTTATTGGCAAAGCAATCCAGCGAGGCTGGTCGGAAATGACCAAACTCCATGTCCATCTCCCCTGCAGAATGAGAAAATCTCACACTCTAAAAACTGTGCCACATTAATTGATTTTCTGAATTGTAAATTGGTCGTTCCCAATTATTTTGGCCTGCCTAACTTTCCTGTTTCGATCAATCTGACGACTTTAGACACCTTACTTATGCCCAACACTTTTTATTATTATTCAGAAATCGTGAGATGCGGTCTGGTGTGATGTAGGTATAAGAAAAACATTTTCTTTATCGTGCCAACATTTCGATCTTTTATTGAGATCATCTTCAGGGCCAGGGATTTACAAACATAGTTTACAATTAGAATATACATATAGAATTTGGAAAAGTGAATTTATACAATGCAAAAAAAAATATATTTTATATTCCATCAAAGTATTTCTTCTCACTCAAAGTGTTTATCTTCTGCGTAATTGTGCCATGTCGTGTTGAGAGTGCCAGTGAGATTTTACTGTTTCATGTTTATATATGATGATGATACGAGAAAATGTTTTTCTGGCATCTACATCACACCAGACCGCATCTCACGATATCTGGATAATTATCCGTTAACGGTCACTAATCTCTACACGTTTATTATTATTATAACAATTGTATAAAAACTTTTTGTAAAGACAGAACTTTGTTGCTTTTTTATTTATTTTATTTTTTTTTTTTATTTTTATTTTTATTTATTTTTTTTTTTGCTGCAGGCAGGAATGTGCAAGTGGCAAGTGTTTTTTTATTTATTTTGGGTATTCATGAAAAATGAATGTTTTTTTATTATTATTGTTATTATGATTATTACAAAAATTGCTAAAAAAAATTCTGTTCGAGTAATGTTAGGACGGAGCAAAAGCACTAAAAATTAACATCGAGTTGAAACTACAAAAAAATAGTGTTAATAATAGTTTTTTTAATCATAAGAAAGGATTGAGCATTGAAATCTTTCCAGTCGATTATTATCACTTTTTCTAATTATACCAATAACAGCCGTTACATGGTGATTGATGACTTCATTGTTGTGTTTGTTATTTTATAAATATTTTGTGGTTTAAACTTAATTTTTTAATTTATATAAATTTTTATAATTCCTTCTAGAAATGAAAGAACGATACGTGATATTCTTAGTACTGGTCTCCTTCGCCGCATTCGCCTATTCTTCGACACAAATAAGATGGATATACGACTGTGTGAATTCTAAACAATGTGGATCGGTGCAATGTTGTACAATTGGTAACATTTTTTTAATTCAATTCTACTTTTGGATATTTGTATATATTTTATTATTATGTTGTATTATAATTACAACATTGAATTAGATTGGTATTGAATATGCGGCTATGCACATGACGGATTATTCAACAGATAAAATTATGTTTTCAAAAATTATCAACCATCAGTATTAACGTAAAAACAATGACAGTCATACATTTTTTTCGCAACTGCTAATACAAATACAACTAGCAAAAATGATTTACAGTACATATACACATACATAGGCGTATTAGGCATGAACGCGATCAGTAGGTTAGCCACTAAGTGTGCATGCGATCGACCCAACCCTAGGAGGTGCACGCACTCTCCAAAATGATAGCGGGCCAATTGGCCGAATAAAATTATTGGGAAGGATTGATAAAAGATTGTAGTTGTCTAATTTGGAATGGAATTGTCTATAACGGTTCAGGACAGGTTTTTGACGAATAGGATATTAAGATCAGGTCGGAGACAGAAATTTTGTCATTGTTGCCCTTTCCATAGTTCCCTAGTAGTAGGAGTAAATGAAGTCAGAAATAGTTTTGCAAGGCCTTTATGAAATCAAACGATTCGTAATCATTTTTGAGAAGATGGCCTACATCGTATGCCCGTTTCAAACGACTTGTAGCAACAGACCGCCTCCAGCAACTCAGAAGATATATGTTCCGTATATCCCTTAAAAGGGCATGAGGATCTATAACGTCCGCGTCTAACCCTTCGTCCACATCGGACGTTTTGAGTCCAAAGATGAGAAATGACGCACATCCACTCGCGACATGGTGTGTGTTACAGCCGAAGTTGTGATGTAGAAGATAGCCTGGTTCCGAGGGACTGAGACGACTTTCCATTGATCCATTTCGAGTAGATGGGCCTGCATTATGCACCAGACCATGTGCCGCCCGGAAATGGATACCCGAAATGGCTGAAATGCATAGGCCGGTCTGTCGCCGCGCTCCCTAGGTAGAGAAGGCTCTATTTCCCAGAGTATTGGGGCTCTTTCAACGTAAGAACTACCAGATTCGCTCCGGCCGCGGTTTTCTTATAGTGGGACCACCCCTTAGACGAACTCTTCCCTCGGAAGGAAACCGATATTGGCAACAAAATCGCACTAAGTTCTCACCAGGAGCCTAACGACCAAGCCACTACAAGCCCGTTCCCCTTTATCTGCATTGGACTTGGAACATTTTGCTACCTCAGATGGTTGGGTGTACAACCATACACCCTCCCCCGTCTGTGCAAATTAGGATCTGGTACCTGGCCTATGATCCAGGACCCGCCATCCGCTCCGAGCCAACATGATCCAGCTTGTGCTTTAGAGAGGTTGGCTAACCATCCCTACTCGCCAGAAGAGAACAATCGCAATGCTGTTGTGGTTACAGATGAATTTTACAGATTTTACCCAGGACCCGCCATCCGCTCCGAGCCAACATGATGTTTGTGTGTGCATCTAATTTACTGGCCTGACTGTTTGTGTTTCCATTTTCATTTTTCTTGATAAAGAAAATTTTAGAATTTGGAGTTTTAATTTAAATCAATTACATCATGTATTTCAGAATCTATGAAATACGTTTTTCATTCAAGTATCGAAAATACTGAATATTGAAATGAAAAATTATACTATAAAATTATCTAAGATTATCGCATGACGTGAAAAAAAAGGATTCAAAAAATGTCTTTAGACTAAAGCATCAGTGAAATGGGATCAGACCAACCATTTTTTACATGATATCGTTTTATACCCAAACACTGATAAACCATAATTAATTATTTCCCTTCCGATTATCTTACAAAAAAATTTAGTTAATCAGAACTAAAAGATATATTACCCATTTCAATCAAAGGTTTATTGGTTATATTTTTTGTGGGTGTATTTTCATTCACAACTATGCAATTTGATTGCGCAAAATGAAATGGGAGTTTTCGTTAACGATTTTATTTTTTTGACTTTTAAAACGGTTAAATTGTTTATAAGTGGAATAATTAAAATTATTTTTTGTTGCATCATCTTCAGACTGTGGTACACAATTTACAAATTAAAAATATATGTTTATTCAGTAAAGCATCCTCTTCGTCTTAAGACCATTATAACAATGAATTTCGTGTCTTGTTAGGACTCCTCTTCCAGGATTCAGCGTTTTTTTCCTCTCGATGAGAAATTACGCATCCGGTGCCATGTTCCGGATCTGGGGTTGGGAAGGTCGCGCCCTTGACTCCCCATGTTTATCCATGACGTTGATCCCCACTCGGATCTCGCCGACTACCCTCTCTTCTTCGTCTTCGTCCTATTCTTCGGGTACTTCTTCAGTCTCAGAAGCTCCATTGGATCAGTTTCAGTCTGCGACAGGTTGACAGAAGGAACACCGATTTTCAGGAACAAGGCCCAATTTCAATCTACCGTATTCACATCAGTTCAGAAGAATCGAGAGGTCAAGTAAGTACATAATGGCTTTGCACTTAAAAAAATGTATATGGTAGAATACAACCAGTTATCTAATGTATATCAGCAAATTTTATTTCACTTTGAAAATATATTCTGTTTCATAAGTTAGCACGTCGATTTATTTTATTTTTATTGTTAACTGCACTTAGGACTTTATATCTGTACGAATTTAGTGTTTACAGTTCTATCCAGCTTTGCATTTTAGCAAAAAGTGAAAAAATAACCATCAGACAGACAAAAAAATTAATAGGACGACAAACGTTAAATTTTAAAAATAAACAAATTTCTGGGATTCATTCATTCGAATATTTAAAATCACTACTCAAGATAAGGAAAACTAGATGAAATCGAATCTGATTATGTACGCACCATACATATAGAAATGTATAAATTTTGTGTTGTTTTTTTGTAAAGCCTTTATTGTTTATTGGTTAATCATTAATTAGACGAATTATCAGTATTTATTGTTTGATTCTTTTTTAAAATCTCTGGCAAGAATTGCAATTTTGTTGATAGTATGTCTGATAGCAGTTTGCATTACTCATAATTTTTAAATGCTTTCAACGCTTTTTTTTACTTATTTACAAAAATTCCGTGATAAATTAAAAAAAGTGGTGCAGTTGAACGTGAGTTAGATATATCATGCATGCAAGTACACATTCAAATGTGATTGTTCTCCAGGTCTTCTTTATTTGTCAGTTTTTCTAATTTTTGGATTTTCTCGTGTTTTAAACGAAGTTTGTTTCTATGTTTTTTATTATGCTATCTGGATCTTTATACTGTCTGTATCCTGCATTCAAAGTGTAAAATTGTAAACTGTCAACTCTGGAAGAGCTGTCTGAAAAGGGACAAGATTCAGCCGCCATATACATAATCAACATACAAACAAAAAGGTTGGATTGCTTAATTATAAAAAATCTACATTTACGACTTTTTTATTCTATTTGATACTAGAAGAAAAAACTAATTTCAAAATTCAATTGTCTCATGCTGAACTTGTTGCCTTAATCACACCGTACATTTTCATCACCATACCATACCACCTATTTTTTTTAGTATTAATCTTTTTTGTATGATAATGCAACAAGAGTTACATAATTTGAACGTTCGATCACAAAGTTTTTTTAAGTCGTTTTTTAATTTTTTTTCTTCCCTGCTCCATCTAAATTTCAAGTAATTAAAGATGTTAAAGATTTGTAAGAATAGGATACTCATATACTGGACTGTGAAACCACATCGTTTATTGCAATGATAAATTTTCAAAAATTTCAGAGAAATGAGAAAGAAAGTAACTTGGGTTTTTCAATTCTGCCTTCAGATTTCATCTAAGGAATTAAACCAAAGTATATTATTATTTCGTTTCCTTTAGCACAAAAAGATTCCTCAACATTCAAAAATTAAAAAATAGTCAGATAAGGCACAAATACTAATCCATTTATATATGGCAATACAATCTGGTTCGAATAATTTCAATTCTAAGCTCATTTTTAATATAAAACGTACCGCCCACCATATTTAATACATAATTACCGCCCACATAATTCCAGTCTATTTCTACTATTTGTCAGGGATATTTTTCACGGTTTCATTTTGCACTTTGAATAGACGGTAGATTTGTAACGCCATGTGAATTTCCAATGGCTATTTGCAAACCTGAATTTTGTTTTCTTTTTGAATTTATAATTGTAAAAACTTTTGCGCGTTTTGTCAATTCCTAGCTATTTCTGCCGGTCAATGAGTCACTTTTTTTTTTTTTTTTTTTTTTTTTTTTTTGAAACACGTAAAACTGAATAATGAACACGGAACTTCCAAAACAGTTTTTTACTCAATTTCTCACTTTATTTTATTTAGGCGTACAAATTTGTACGAATTGAATCGAACAGATACTATTATCTATGAAGATGAAAAAACTTTTAATGAAACAAGACTGATAATAAAAACGTAAACTTTTTGTTGTGTAAGCGAAGACGGCGCGCCTTCTTGTTATTGAGATATCGTGAGATGCGGTCTGGTTTGGTGTAGGTTTCAGAAAAACATTTTCTTTATCGTGCCAACGTTTCGATCTTTTATGAGATCATCTTCAGGGCTCAAAGAGTTTGTCTTCTGTGTACTCGTGCCACTCTTGCGTGTCGTGTTGAGAGTTACATCTTTCTAGATTGGCTTTTTCTAGATTTCGAAGGTTCGGTAAGGTTCGAGAACTTAATAAATCAGAGAGTATATTCTCAACGTTTATTTGAACACAATTCCGCTTTTTACATAGGTTCAACCACGACAAAATATTAATTT
The DNA here is from genome assembly GCA_039619505.1 of Cimex hemipterus. NCBI lineage: Eukaryota > Metazoa > Arthropoda > Insecta > Hemiptera > Cimicidae > Cimex > Cimex hemipterus. Next base: position 28,572,568 of record CM077104.1, on the reverse strand, counting down.
ATTTAATAAGTCAGCCACAGGTCTAAATCTGGGATGGGTGAATTAACAAAGGGACTACCCCAAACGACGTCCTCAGCAAATTCACCGTGTTTTTTGGTATTTCGGCCGTCGACCTGATCCGATAGGTCGGAAAGGCTGATCTTCGCTGGCTCTGACTGGCTGAATCTGAGACGGAGTGTGGCTGCTTCCTGATCACCTCATGATCTGAAGTGATGATGCCTCATGAAGTCGACTGTTCCTGGGTTGCGCCCTTGGACGAATTGGGGTTGAGCTCTTGAACTAGAGTAAAATTGTATACGCGTCCATAGGTGTGGGCCTTCATTAAGTCAATTTCATATGGGGGATAATGAAAAATATTATATTTAACAAAAAATCATTTTAAATGTAAACAGTGTGACTATAAACTGAAACATTTCGTTTTTCAAATCAATGATTATTGATAATTATTCACCTGTTACTTTTCTCAGTATTAGCGATCTCGCGAGAATATGCGGTCCCAAAGCGTTGAGCCCAGTCCGATATTAACACCGCCATTAATTTGAAGACAATTCAGTTGTTTGTGTCTGTAGTTATTACAGAATTTTTATTTTTATGCTGTTTTATGTAAAAAGTCATATTTTGTTCCTACTTTTAATATAATTTTGTTTTGATAATAATAATAATGTAAGAAGTTTAGGGGCCGACAATTAGTTGAGGTCATCAGCCTGAGCCATTTGAGCGACTCAATCTTTTTCTAACTCTGCTATTAACTAACGTCGATAAAACATTAGCATTGTATTTGTACCTCAGTCTGGTCACATTCGCCCCAGAGAACTCGATCAATCAGGGCGAGTTGAACCCATTCCATTCTCGCTAATAACTTACTTTTCCTCTGTAGACGTCACGCACTCACTCCAGACTACTCGATATTCCTTGGGGCGGGGGGTTAAACAACCCCTTCTTTTCACGCTAATAAATTAAGATAAACAATCGATACGAACATGGCGTGCTTATTTGTGATTGAAAAAACAAAAACTTTATAATAACATTTTTACATTAAATCTTTCATTTATCTTTGTACTGTTTACTTTTCTATCTTATTTACTTGTTATTGCAAGGGAAATTGTTTATTTATTTTCTCTGCATACTCTCATTCCTTGTCATTGAACCGGCGTTGTGTTCACCTTTGTGCTCTATTGGCGGAAATTTGCAAATCTTTCCCCCCTCGGCCAATTGGATCGTTTTCATCGGATCGAATGATTTTGATTATCGTCCACGATTATTTATCTATTGCTGACAATCCGAGAAGAATGGATCTGCACGATCTGCACACACAAGCACAAAAAATCTCTTTGTTTTCCCTTATCATCGAATCGTTACAGAAATAAACACTTGCCTATTAGGAAAGTGAGATCTCGCCTCAAGATACGTCTGACGCAATGAAGACGCCACTATAAATAAAACAATTGTCATTTGGCTCTAGGTCAGACAGTAGATGCCCAGCGTAATTACTAAAATTTAATGTATGGGGTGAATTCACTCTTTTGTATTTGTTATTAAACAGCTTTTATTTTTATTTTTGCAAATACCTCAATGTGATGCCCAGGTATAAAGAATAGTTGGGAGATCAGCGTTCCGTTACGGTGGAACATGGATTGGTTGCAGCCCGATTGGAGACAATGCTCTCGGCCAATAATGGGCCCAAAACAATGGGCTACCTGTCGGCATCAAGTTGTAATTACTCGTCCGTTGTTCTCGGCTTAATTTATGACACCCGGTGACCAGTTATGTGAACCCAATTAATTATTTGTGACGCAAATATTGGAAAAGATTTTCGACGAAATGAGATGGGACGTGTCATGATTGATAACAATGAACTTGAGCGTAAACAAGAAAAAAGTCAAAGGGCGGTCGTCATATTGCTACAAGATTGATTCAGCTTATTGATCCTGTAATGTTTAAGTGGGATAAAAGATTTGTTTTTAATTTTTATGCCCTGCCATCCCTCTTTTAATCCATCGCCCATAAAACATTTGAATTTGAACCTCCATCATAAGAAATCTTTTTACCTAAGGATTCGGTTGAAATGCAAAAGCTTTTTATAACACTTTTTATAACAGACATCACGGCTATCGTGACTTGAAATGGCGAAAAGGAAGGAAAATTCGAAAGGTTGAAGGTTGAGATGGGGAGTTGAAAGTTGGCGTCCGAGTGGATTAAGTCACGATAGCTCAAGTGGTTAGAGCAGCGGCGTATTGAGCCGAAGGACCTGGGTTCGAATCCCGCTCGTGACACTAGCTTTTTCATTTCAATCAAAAGATCGATTAATCGAAAGAAGTAATTTGATCAATCAGACCAATGAATATACTGGATTTATCATAAGAGTTTATATGTTTAAAACTCAAATCTCAATATGTTTATTTTCGATGCCTGTGACTCAGACATTTCGCCTTCACAGGTGAATAAGATTGTAAGCAGCAACTGTTGAACTACTTAAACTACTTAAAATAGCAAAATTTTAAAACACGTTTTATAAACCAATACAGCGAAGATAGTCAAATCAAGATGGTGAGACAAATTAGAAACAATTGTTTACGATACTTTTTTTTCACGAATAAATCGCTCTGCAATAATTTAACTGATAGTTTCATACTAAAGTTTCATATATTGATGGTCAAGCTTGATATCTTAAGTAATCCTTTATCCTGAAAAAGTTCTGATTGTTAGTTCTGAACATCCATGAAGGTATCAATTTCTCCAGTCATTCCACTGATGGCACATAACCGAGGAAAGCTAATTTAATACAGAGGCCGAATTTATTATACACCTAGCTACTTTGGGAGGCAAAAAATAATCATTCTTAATATTTTTAATTATCTCCGAGAAAATCCTCCATTGATTATCTTATAATCAGATTTGGTCCGTTTTAAAGGATTGGAAGTAACTAAAACACAGAAAAACTCCTACTTCCTTAGGAAACTGTAAAAGATTCGCAATCGAATATTCTCTCAGATTGATGGAAAAACATTGAATCGCGCATATGTAACCTAACACGTCCCTAAGACTAACTTTATTCTAATCCTAACCCTATCTTAACCTAATCTGGCTACAACCCTGACCTAACAAAATCCATGCGCACTCCTCGGTAACGCGAAAACGGAGAACCGATAAAAACCAATATTTAACCCTGACATGTGCTATTATTTTATTAGCTCTCTGAGAAACTTTTATAAAATAGTAATATTAATAGTAACAAATTGGTTATGGCCGAGAAACAGGATCTTTGCTCAAAAAAAGGAAATTTCCGCGGTTTTTTTCTCTTTCGTGCATCTTTAACGCTCACTCCCATATCTTTTCTTCTGTTCCTAACTTGCTAACGTTATTACCTGAGATTGTCAAATTATTAATAAAAAGGACAAGAAACGTAATACATAAAAAGTTCACTTTTTTTTTTAATTTTCTAGAGGTAACAATTGATTTTACAAACAGTTACAATGCCGTTCATTTATTTATACTTATCTTCTTCTCAAATATGAGAACATTTCGGTTTAGCATTGTTTATATCAGAAAAGATTATCTGTAAATCGAACGTCATAGAGATGGATCAGCGTGGATCAGCAATTATTTTAGCCTACAATTGTTATCGAATGTTTATAAGAAAACAAAAACATTAATTATTTAAACAGGTCTGTGTGTTATTGCAGATTGAATAGAGATCGAATGTTTATCACCCGTTAAGAAATATTTAACGCTCACTTTTAAATTTTCAAATTAAAATATGGTATCTGGACGAGATAAGGATCGACATCAAGCCTGGACAAAGCAAACCTTTGACTGTTAGAATATCAAATTTCACTCGAAAAAATACAGCTTTGATAATCAAACTTTTGAAATATTCTCAATTCATGATTCATATCATTTATGATAAAATAATCCAGATTGATTTTTAGAATTGTATGCAATAAATCAAAGAAAATATTGAAATAGAGCTAAAAAAAGACAATGAAATAATGTCGTTTTATTATATTTATTATTCATTCATTTATATTATGCATAAAAACGCATTTTAAAAACAAATTATAACAGAGAAGCCAACGAAAACCTTTGTTAATTACAGTTGACATTCCGGATTAACATAAGCCTAAAGGGGATGCAATGAATTAACGAACGTTTGTACAACTATGTCGACTAAGAGTTTACAAATCAATCAAGATAACGAAGCGCGTACAAATGACAGGTGCAGGTTCTTGTAACTAGGACAAGAAAAACCATATCCCTAGATCCTACACACACTGGGCACTCTGGCAAAGCAATGGAGGCTGATTAATAACCTGAAGACGGCCAGTGAGTTGTAAATAACAGGGGAACACAATAAATCTATTTAGGCCTTGTGACCGCCTATAACCGGTGTAACCGCTCTTTTATCGATACGAATGACCAGAGGAATTCTCAATGTGGAACTACAGCGATCGTCGTTCATCCCTTCCCAACCAAATTTTGAGGGAAAACTTTAAGGGTAAGCCATAACTGGCTTAAATGAGTATTATAATCGATTGGTCGATCATCACAATAAGATGGTTAATGTTTGGGGTGAAAAAGGGCACCTCCACGGCCCTCCATCAATCCAAGTTCCTTCACTCTTTCCTGTGACTTCTCAGACCCTTGGTTACAATAGGATGTCCGGGGCAAATGAACGGTGCACCCCTGAGGACGTGGCAACCTCTGTAAAGAACAAGCAGTACTCGAGTCCACATGGGCGTCGAGTGCCTTATCAGAGGCACACGAGGGTTAGGGTACCAGATCATGTCTGCATAGACGGGGGAGGGTGAATAACCATCTTAACTACGGGGTAAATGTTCCAAAGCCCCTGGCGGGAACTTAGAGGAGAGGCTGTCTTCTACCTGTGAACCTCTCACGAAACTTGCGTATGACCACCGTTATACACCTGACCTCACGGATACGGCGGTCGGACGGCAGATTATAAGGACGCTATGATTATGCTGAAAAGTCCCTCGAATGCGTAAGTAGTGGCGGATGAGAAGGGTAGTGAAGCGGTTGCTCCTACTCCAGTATACTTTGCACCTAGCTGTAGGATGAGCTCGATTGGAGGCCTCTAGGGGTGGTTAGCAATTCCACTTTAAACAAAACCTTGGCCGGAGCGGATCCGGTAATTTCTATGCTAAAGAAGCCCCCTAGAGACCAGGCTGATGCATTTCGTCTTAGGTAGCCCTTTGCGCGCTGTGCGCTGGGTGCTGGTAGTGGATCCGTGGTTCTCTGGTTCGTGTGTGCTTTGCATGGTATGACCGGCATGGTACCCTTGGGAAGCGAAGGATCGGACCACCTAGGCTTGGCCGATGGCGTCCCTCGAATGCGTGTAGCAGGTGTAGGCTTAACGCGGTACGAGACCTTTGACCGTAGACAGTGCTCACATTGGGGGTGGGTAGCAATCTCATTTAAATCCGAAACCGTTGCCGGGGCTTTCCCGGAAGTTTCTACGCTAGAGGGGCCTCTACACTCAGAGAGATAGAGTCGCCTTCTCTATCTAGGGAGTACGCGGGTTAGCTGGCCGATGTATTTAGCCCTGCGTGCGGCATTAACCATTCTGACGAGGTGGGAGCGTGGCGGTAGCAGCCCTTCGGGGTGTGAAACCTCTACATCGTCGCTTAGGCGACGGTGCGTCAGCTCTCACTTTGAGAATCGGACTGTCCGGTAAGAGCTCTATATAGCTTAGGTACGGACATTAAAGATCCTAATGTCAGCCCGACTATGAGTCCGGGAAAGAATGTATACGGTCTGATGCTTAATGCAGACCGACCACTCGGAATGGGCAAGCGGGAAGGGAGGTTGACTTGGGCCTTCGGGGCTAAGCTGCCTCTACCCCAATGCTGCGGCAGTAACACCATTCTGTCGTATGCGAAGTTACGTCAATGCTTTTTCTTGAGAATCAAAAAGTCCGATAAGGCTGAATAGGCTAGGTGCGGACGTTAAAGATCCTCATTGTCATCGAGTATACGGGAAAGCACGACCAGAGAAGTTAAAGAATGATCCGAATAAACCAAACAGTATATCCTTCACCCCGCAGTCCTCTAAATATTTTTGTTTGTTATTTGATAATTACATATCATCTTAGTCCGCCTATTCTCGCTGATTTTTGTTGGCCCAGAAGCGTTTCGGCATTGAAGTCAATGGTGGAGTTACACTCCACAGAAATCACACAGACGCCGAACGCATCTAGGGTTTCTCCTTTGGTTTAGGTCACCCCGCAGGCCACAAGAGAAAATTTAGTTGTATGTAGTAGAAAACGTTAAATTTTTCTTTTTTTAGCAGTATTTTATGTATTTTATTGACTATGTACAAGCTTTGAACTTGATAAATACTTTATCCTCTATATCAATACCAGACAAATACGGTAAAGTAATCAATTATATGCAAAACAAAACGAGTTTGAACAGTTATGCACACTCCCAATAGTGGAGAATATATTATCTTTTTATTCGTGCACATTTTATAAACTGAATTGAATCTTATAGTTCAAGTTCTGGTTCCAATCAGAACCGGATGGTAACAATATTAGAACACCGTGGTCTTGCGTTAAAGACAATGCGAAAGGTCATCTGGCCCAGAGGAATCGTGATAGGTGATGGTACTATTCGACGATTGATTAACACCTTCGACACAAAAAAGGTCGCCTTGGCAAATTCTCCGATCTTTTCCTACACTCGCAATCCAATTTGGTGTGGTTTGTAAAGTGTAACTGGTGAAAGTTTTTTTGAAAAAACCTAAAACCCAAGTGGTTTACCATCGAGTTTAACTATTTTTAACAATATTGGTAAATATTGTATAAAATTTGATGTTGCTTGGTTATTGGGCAGAATTTGTGCTCTCGGTTGTTTTCAATCGTAACAAACGTTGATTGGAAAAGTTGTCAGCAGTAGAAATTGAACAATAAATGATAAAGGATTGATTTAGCAAACCCAAAGTAAGTGCTTATTAGATATAAAATTTCCTCTTTTCAGATTATATAGATTCAAAACTATTTTTTTTATACTCTGAAACTGGAATAACTGGACAACAAAAGCCCAAACATTACTGCCCTGTACTCTTTGCTACTTTTTAGTAGGACTGGTCTGACTAGTACTTTGTATAATAAGAGTTTTTTATCAATACTTCGTGTTGAATTTCTAGTTAATAAAGGGAATAGTTGAACTATTAGACCTTTACATTTGTGTGTAAAGGTAAGTTTTCTGTCTAAAGTTATCCCGAATTATTTTACTGTGTTTGCCCACTCTATGTTTCGGTTGTCCGTTGTTAATGAGGTGAACAAAAGCATTTGTTTTGTCTATGTTGATTTGTATTTGCCACCTGTGGAAATATTTTAGTAGTCTATGGAGAGGCAGTGTCAGTCGAGTGACTTCTATTGCCCAAGTTTTTCAAATTAGTTTTTTTTTTTTTTTTTTTTTTTTTTTTTTTTAATTTAAGTTCCATTAAGACATTTTCCAATGAGCAAAACTAAAACTAAATGTTTGGATTATTTGGATATTATATCAAAGATATGTTATGCATCAACTCAAGAAGGTTTATAGCTGCTTGAAGCTTGAATACTTGGTGTTTGTATGTCGTGCATTTTTACACATTCTTACCCTTTAGAAAACTACAACTGGTTATTACGATTAATATGATCAATATTTTATTGCAAGAAACATGATTCTAGTTAAAGCATACTGGGAAAACATTAAATTGCACCTCACATCAAATATTATTTCTCTATTAATACATTTTTTCCACGAAAGCATAATGGCAAAAATATGTTCAATTTACATTCGAAGAATTCATTAGTTGACTGCATGGACATTTTTCTTTTCCTAAGACAAGAAATATTCGAATATTTTCTCTCAGAAACCAAGTCATAATAAATTTCAAACTTTTTTCCCCATTTAAATATTTTATATGAAGGATGGACAAGCGGGTGTAGTGACTATCTATTCCATAATCTCTATGTTTACGAGCATTGGTTTCGATTGGCATCACTTTTCAGTGTCATTGAAAATTCTTTCGATTTGCTCTTTAATCATTCTAAGTGTTCTAGTGAAGAAGAAGAAGAATATATTTATTATTAACTATAGTAATAGTTTACAAAATAGACACATTAGATGTCAAGCGTGGCAAAAAGCCATATGACGAAGTTTCGAATTCCTTTAGAAACACCCTAATTTAATTTATTTTATAATGGTTATACTAAAAAGGATTTCATTGAACAGTAAAAGAGAAATACATAAGTCGAAGTCTAATTTACAAAGAAATTCATACCCCCTTTCTTACATTCTGTATATAGTTAATCTTAAAATATTAAATAATATTTTATGCATTTGGGATCTGGTTTCTGGTCAGGTAGAGAAAAGTAGACCCTGTGATCACTTGCCAAGCTTTCGGCCTTTATACGACGATCATCAGAGCAGCATCCTATTTCTCCTACTAACATTGAAAAATTACGGGAAAAAAA
>CM077104.1:28511615-28559089 GCA_039619505.1 Cimex hemipterus | reverse complement strand
GGGAGAGGTGTGCATGTCTACCGATTAGTCTGTGGATTGTGGGCTTCTACATCGAAACTCCCGGATTTTTCGCGTGCGGAGGTGAGTCCCTCCTAACTTGAGAATCTAAACGTGTGATAAGGTCTATGTGCCAAGTTCGCACGCTAAAGATCCTCAAAGTTATACGACATTGCGAACCCCAGTGCCTCTTTTTCTGGCTAGCTTATTCGCATCTCATTGCCTCTATATGCCAAATGCCCAGGGACTAAGCGGCATCACTCACTGACTTCTGGATTCCATACAATTATTTTTCCTTAACTGCTGGCTGACTGTCGGAAGAACTGGCTCCCGTCCTGGAATGTATTCCTAGTCCTTCTATTACTCTAGCGCAGTGGTTAATTTCTACGATTTCAGACTAGGAAAGTGTAGCATGTTTTTAAAATCTAATAAACAGTTACTAAAAAATTATAAAATATGTAAAACCTCGGTAAAAAGCGAAAATAATAAAGGTACATTAAATGAAATTTTAGAGATTAATACAAAATAGATCATTTATATTTATTAAAAAATTAGTGAGAAGGAGGGTTAGACTCCAAAAACTCAAACATGCCTCTGGGACTCTAGGCCCGTCAATATTCGCTCTGCTACTTATCAGGGCAGACGTATTTCAGCTTAAATCGATCAATTTTGTGGAACCTTTGGATTTTGCATCAATCCTAGTTTTCATTGAGAATAAACATTTTTTTAAAATATCACTTCTTTCACGCAAAGTCCTTATTTATTTGCTCACCAGGTCTAAAGTTTCTGCGATTACATTTCCATCATTAGTGGTTCGTGTCTGTGCAGTTTCAGACTATTACAGGAAATTTGTTAGACAGAACAAAATCAGATTAGAAGTATGCTAATATTTTGAAGAATTTGATATCATATTCACAAACTTAAAAATTCAATTGCGTTCATTGCTCATGTATAAATGTTTAAACAAAGAAGGTTTATCCATATCAGCACCCTGTAAAAAATGAGTTCGAAATTTGTCAACACAATGGATTTTTACAACCAATTTTTCCTTGGATCATAAAAAAAAAAATATTTCCGGATGTATGCGCAATAAATTTGTAGTTTCAATCGTTAGGAAGTTTCCTTCCAATTATAGCCATTCCACGAGCCCGTGAGCGACCCCCGCTGGCCCTTGATTTATGTAAATCGCCGGCCTTTGTTCGACGGACACCCATTAAAACGGAAACTAATTTACAAATCCGAAAGCGTGTCACGAAGGATTTCTTTCTGCAAAGTCTCGTTCGAAAAAAGTGAATGGATCCAGCCCACGGTTTGACTCATCTTTATGATATTTCTGGCAGTTCCTCAATCAACGCACGTGGGTTTTGCCGGAGTTGCGACATGATCACATGCCTTTTCCTACGTCGGTGGCTTAACAGGTAGATAGCTTAACCAAGGTTTATTTCAGTACGGTTCCCCTGAAAAAATTGCTACCTAAGAATCAAATCATCTAAAAGAATAGTGCAAGGCCGTCGATTTGTGACGACTACGACATGATGAAAGTTTATTGAACTTCCTGTATACGTCTGATAATCAACTACTTAAAATATGTAGTTTTGTCGCTAGTCTGCTTATCTTCGCTGATTTAATCTAAGCAGTAGCTCTTGAGTACATCACATTTGAGCAAATTCTCTTAGTATGTCGAATTGGTGACTTGCCTCACCCTGTTTATACCTGGCTAACGACTTAGTACCAAAACAATTTGACAGACCAAAATGATCAGAAATGACCAGACTACAAGTTCGTCACCCCGCAGACCTCATGACATCTGATAATTCACCTGTTTTGTTTCCCAAAAACTCACAAATAGTTAGGCACAATTACAACAACGTAGAAGAGAAGTTTGAGAATCAACAGTAAAGATGTAAACTTGGTGATAATCAGAACTTTCTTCGAGAAAATTTGTTCTTTTCGTCGTGGCTAATTTAAGTACCATAAAAACTCAGAATAATAGCTCAAGTAAAATTATCTGTAAGACGAAGTCACTGAACTCCATGCTTACCAAGAAACTGTCCATTCTTCTTGTAGTGATTGAGGTTGAACTGAAGATGACTGGTGACTGATTTCAGGAGTAGCACTTAATACTTAATGCAGGCTTCAATCGGTCAATTGAGATGAGTGTTTCCTTTCTCTGTCGTTCAATATTGTAGATCTTATCCGTCTTTTTAGTACATTGTCATCATACCATGATACTGGTGGTTTTGAGGCATCTTCCCAAACAGACATGATAAGAAGCGATGAATGAATAAATAATTTTGCTTTTCCTCATTGACTGTATACACGTTCTGGAGTTAACTACGCAGGTGATTGAGATAAATTGGTATATCGTCATTGATGGTTGGTCCAGAGTCAACATATTCGCCTGGAAGAGTGATGTTTTCACCAAGAGAGTTCTTCATCTGCATAACCGCTAACAGAAAGAACAGGGCGCAAACGCAATATGTCTTGGTAACGTATATATTGGTGTCGCGTGGCACTTGAATGCTGTCCTAAGAGAACAGTGTCATGGATCGACTTTGCCGTTTGCCAAAAAATTATGAAAATGGCGAGTGCCCAGAAATTCATTTAGCAGTTATTGGTATTGCTTCCGGCCAAGAGGTGAGGCGATCAATGTAGGTAAAGCAATATCAGAACTCCCTTGGTGGAGGTAGCGAAGCTTTTAGATCCATATGGGCATACTCAAACCTGCGTCCAATTTTAGGAAGTTTCCAAAAGGACTGTGAATGTGATGAATAATGTTTGCTCGTTGACGATTAAGAGACTCCTTGGCCGATTGATGATACTCTTTATCTGCTGGCCATATGAATCGATCTCTGGCTAGTTTAAGGCCCGCTTCGGATTTTGGATGTTGCTGCAGTTTTGTGTGAGGTTGAACACGTTCCGCCGGTAATTGTTTAGAATGAATGGGTGATTGTGTTCATGACAATGCATTAAGAAACCAAGACCTGGTACTTGAGAGACTTCGTATCTACCATGAAAAATTATCCTTAACGTTTTTAATGGACGCTGGCAATAACATGCCAGCACAGAGAATTGACTGTATCGAACAACATTTTGGCGATCAAACAGAAATGAAAAGAAACTTCGATAGACTTACCATTTTCGGTCTAGGTCTACTGTTTAATGTGGAAATTATTATTGTACCATGTTCCCATATTCAGCTATGGTTTGCATCACTGTATGGTTTGTAAAAGCCACTCTGACCAACCACTGCAGAGCTAGAAGCCAGGCAAATCAAACCACTGATGCAGATCAAAATGATCGGAAACGACCATCATCACCCCTGCAGAATAAAGTAATCTCACAACATAATTGTGCCACATCGGTTGTGGTTTGGTGGTTTCCAAATATGTGGGCCTGCCTAACTTCGCTGTTTTAGTCCATCAGACGTTTCGTCTTCTCGCCATCTTCATTGGTGACTTTGTTATTGTAATATAACACTTTTTAAATGTTTAACTTTGTTTTATGGAGGACTGCGGTAGCCGAGTGGTTAGCGTGAGAGACTCTCGTCTAATAGACCCCGCGGTCGCGGGTTCGATTCCCGCTATCGCCTCTAGCCATTTTTTCACGATACCCTTCCCCCAAAAAACAAATACGCAATAAATAATTACAGAAAGTCTGCCTAGATATGCGCAAAGTTCATGAGACCATTAAAAAATTGTTTTAAATTAGGGAATTTTAGAAAGAATTGTCTAACACTTCATGACTTCATTGTCATATTTCTTTTGACTTTAAATTGCTAGTATTTTTTTAATTTACTTATATGACTAATTTGCAAAGGTTTTGCCAAATTTATTATGTCTTTATCAATTTAGAATATAATAAGCCTTTTATTCTTCATAATTCAACAACAGCTCTTTTTTTTCTCCTACAAATGTCAGATTTTTTTATGGTCTAGTGGGACATCATAACCCATCTTCCCCCTTAGTCGGAAATTCATTATAAAATGGTGTCATTTTAATTTTAAATGGGTCACGACATCCTTTATCCTGGAACTTTTTTTGTATGTTTTGCAAGGATTGAATATGCGTGGCATCAATAGGGATTGCGACACACCATCAACCTAGATCGTAATAGCAAGGACGCCGTGTTCTTAAGCCGAGAAGAGGACGAAGAACGGATCGGCTTGAAGAATTCGAAGAAATCCTCGATGTAAAACGTGATCCGCGAAACGTTTGCGGTTTTCGAGTGAGCTTTTGTTCAATTGGGCCTTATCTGCCCGACGCCGGCGAACCGTAAAACGACGCACATCCGACAAGCGATTAAAATCGGGGAGATATGCATTTTTTCTTCTTCTTCTTCTCCTGTGTGCTTCCGATGTGAAAAAAAGTTGGAAATTTTGCAAACAATTTTTTAAAAAATGTAAATAAAAATGCACTATATTCTAAAAATGTTCTATTCATTTATGTATTTAAAATGGATACAATTACAATTAAATTACCCCGATTTTTTTATAACATAATGGCCCAAATAAATAGCATTTTCGGCTTGTAAAACCTTTTTTCCAAAAAAAAAAAAACGCATTTGCAAAAACTAAATTTCCTTTTCATCTATTTATTATTTTTAAAGCGGGTATGCGATTATATAAATGAGTGGATTTGGTCCAAATTTGTTAACTAATGCATTTTTTGTAAATTTTAATTTTATACAATAAGTTATTGAACTCCCCTCAACACATTCCCTCAACAAAAAAATTCCTAAGATTTTTTATGGTAGCCCTTAAACAGATATTTGTCTATGGTACATATACCATCATTTTTATGTTGTATTGAGGAATGATTTTTCTTTTTTTCTTTATGTAATAAGTTTATTTTCTGTTAATTAGTTATAAATAAAAATAGCAGAAAAGAAAAAACATACTCAATTTGTCGTAAATTAAAAGGCAGAGGCAACTTATCTTTTTTGTTGGTGTGCATGTGCTGATAGTTCTAGTTAAATGTGAAGAAAGATTTTTTTTTATTCTGAAGTTAATAAATAAGCCATAGCAATAATATAACAAAATAGGCAAAATCTAGTATCAAGTTTCTAAACAGATTTCCTATTTATGAACAATTGCTATAAAAATCATAAAATACTATTTCTTCTCAATCAATCTCTGAAATATCCCTCTTTAGTACAATCTTTGCTTTTTGACAGGATACAGAAATGTGCTAAAGTGTAATTATTATTATTTTTTACTTTTGTGTTTGTTAGTTTATTTGTATTTTGTTTACTCGTGCCAAAAATGATGACAAAAAAAATCTTGCAATGACTTAACTATGTTGTAGTAATGTTAGATCAGAGCAAGGCAGCTGGAACCATAAGGGAAATTATATAGGACACTAGAAAATTTTATACTTATTGAGTAAGGTCAACAACCAACTACTGGGTGTAAGTGATAAAAAGGTGAAAACACCTTTATGGAAAAAGTACCTTCAGGTAGTTACTCCCTGTGATGGTAACTATAAATGTGAAGATGGCCATCGCAGCCTAGACTGCTTCACAGATGGCTCACTCATTAAGGAGAAGGGAAGCGGTGCTGGAATACACATACCCAAATTAGGGATCACCATCTCCTCCCCTCTTGGTAATAACACCTCGGTCTTTCAGGCAGAGGTCTGGGCCATCAATGTTTGCTGCAGAACACTTATGGATAACAGGATAAGGGGAAAAGATATTAAAAAAAATTCCGAGTCAGGCCAGTCTAAAATCATTACAAAAAGAACTATCAATATCTAGACTGGTAGAGGAAACGGTTGAACTCATTAATAGGATGATTACCAGGTATGAGAATAGGGTAACCCTCATATGGATACAAGCTCATAAGGGACCTTACGGCAATGAAGAGGCGGTCAGCCTGGCCAAGGAAGGATCTAATACTGCGTTTGTCTGGCCACAATCAGTATTACCCCACTCTTTAAGAACAGCAAAAGAGAGTATAAGTTGCTGGGGTATGAAACAATTTCTCAAAAAATGGAATACGTCCCTCGGATGCAGGCAATCGAAGGAGTTTCTGAAGGAAATCAAATCTAAGGAAGAGAAATGGTTACTCTCCAACTCTAGGAGAGGAATTAGGAGGATGATAGGTATCCTAACGGGCTATTGCTCCTTGAGAAGACACCTCTTCATAATGGGCACCCTACCAAACCCCTTCTGCGAAACAAAAGAAGAAACGGCTCGACACTACCTAGCTGAATGCGATAGGTATGCCAGGGAAAGATTCTACACTTTTGACGGAGAGGATATAACTAAAACACTTCCCAGGACAAAATGGTCCACAATCTTGGGGTTTGTAAATAAGTCCAATAGGTTTATGCAGGACTCTTGAGCCGACCAGGTCCCGGACCATATATATATATCAGAGCAAAAACACTCCTAAAATCAGCATTAAATTTAAACATAAATCAAAATAAAAAATTTTATGATTTAGAGAAAGGGTTGAAAATAGAAATCTTTTCAACAATTCAATCATTATCATTTTCTCAAATTATGCATGACCTTTTTTTGGTTTAAACTCAATCAATTTTCTTGTTTCTCTTTCTTCTAGAATGAAAGAACGACTTGTGATATTCGTAGCCCTGCTCTCCTTAGCTGCGCTCGCTTATTCATTGCCACCACGGAAAGATAGGCCGTTCTACGTCGACTGCTTGACATCTAGAGAATGTGGAAAAGGACAATGTTGTACACTCGGTAAGATAATTTTTTTACTACGATTCTACTTTTGTATATTTTTGTATATTTAAATGGGTCTTTTTCTTACATAATAGTATTCAAACATATAGGCAATAAAGTTTTTAAATCATTAATATTTCTCCCACTCCTCAAGAGTTCAATTGTTTCTAAGCATAGCTTTGGATTTTTTACCTTGCCTTTTCCCACTGATTATTTAGTACCAACAAGTACACCTGAGTTATCAGGAAGGTAAGTAATATATCTTAAATCTCACAGTTTTCACATTGGTAAATTTTAACAACATTAAATCACATTGGTATTGGATATGCGCCTATGCACATTGCACTGATGACTCAATGTTCAACAAACGAAATTATAATTAATTAAGGTTTTTAGTTGAGATGGAAATGTTAATGGCATGAGCAGGATTCGAACAATGGAATGAAAAATGGCAAAAAAGAGGCAAAATTCAAAAGGTTGGGATGAGAAGTTGGTGTCTGAGTGGATCGAGATCGCGATAGCTCAAGTGATAGAGTAGCAGTGAATCAAGCCGAAGATCATGGGTTCAAATCCCACTTGTGACACTGACTTTTTTTATCTCATATATTAATTGATCAAGCAGACCACAAAATTAAGTGAATTTAAATGAGATTATATTTGAAAAAAAATTATCCAACCATTAGAATTAATGTAAAAGCAATGATTGTAATAAAAAATTTAAAATTTAATTTTATCCAATGCAATTGCATCAAAACTGAGAAAATTTTAATTTCTAAGCATGCCTAATTTCCTTAGTTTGCTATTCACCTAAAATGATTTTTTTCCACTAATAAATTTTAAAAAATCAGAATTGTTTATCTTATTTTTATAATATTAACAAAATATTTTAGTTTTCTTGTATGATTTGTATTTTCACAAAATCTTGCTTTATTTTATTCTGATTGTTCCAACCATTTTTGCATGAACAAAAGTTAGATTTGTTTTTTTGTTTTTTCTTCCTTGATACTTGACCAAGTACACGCATCAATTTTTTTTTACCTTTTTTAAAATTATTTCCTTGGTAAATGTTCTTCAGGTACTGGGAGGTTCTCGATGCCAGCCTGCCGCAACTACCTGGACAAGGGGGAGCCCTGCAACCACGGGCAGCCTGTCTCTACAAATCTAACGTATCCGGACGGTTTTCACGTCATGTATGAAAACATCTACTACAATTTTTGCCCGTGTGCTTTCAACCTGAGATGCAGCGACACAACGGCCACTTGCGAGGATCCCGCCGATACTGATTTCAATGTGATAGATTGAAGTGTTAAATTATTTGTGTTTTAAAACAGTAAATAACTGTGATAAATAATGGTGCTTATTGACTTTTTACCTTTCTTAAATATAAATAAGGTTATATTTGTATCGAACCTTATTTAAATATGTACTTCATTATTTTTTTTTGTAAATATATCTTTTTTAAAACTACGGTTCCATTATATTTTTCCATTCTTTTAAATCTAAGTAAATTATATTCTTACCGATTATAACATGTATACATTACATTATGAGGGATCATGATGGCTGAATGGTTTAGGCACCTGAATCATAACTGACACATTTGCGGTCCTGGGTTCGAATCCCCAGCATAGCTCATTGAATTTTAATAGTAAATAATATGAATGGAATTTGAACCCCTTGTACACAACACCCAACATATAGTATGACAGGAATTCCTTAACTTTATAAACTGTATAAATATGACTCTATTTATTAACAAAAAATTTAAAATTTTAGTTTAAACACCGAGTATATTTTAACTCTAATACTTGTGATGATTATAATGATAGTTATTATTGAGTATATTTCATTTCAAAAAAAGCACATGATGCTCTTCTCAATTAAAAAACTTCTAAAGAGTGCCAGAAAATTATTTTTTTAAATTTATAAGGATGTTGCCCTTCCATTCAAACCTAGGACCTTTACCTTACAGTGACGAGCTCAGTTTCAAAGCCTTAACCGCTGTGGCCACCAATGACCTTATTTATTTTAATTAAATCTTGTTTATTTGTCATGTCCTATCTTGATTAATATTTCGAATGTGCTGTTATGTGAAAGCTAATAATTAAAACATCAACATAATACAACATAAATAGGGAGATTTAGAGTAAAATTATTTGTAAAACAACCCTTTTGCTTCTGTGCAGAAGTTTTTTTGTTTTTATAAATGATGGATTTTATTTTTCATGTTACAGGTATGCAAAGGTACTCCTCTCCTCGTTGTCAAAGCCTTCGAAAGTTGGGTGAAATGTGCAGGCCCGATAATGGCTTAATTACATCTACCAACCTGACTTATCCAGACGGTGCAAAGATTGCAATTAACAATGTATACAGGATCTTATGTCCTTGCAAGGATCGTTTCACCTGTAGTTCAACATCTGGTACTTGTGAGCTTCGACACTGATTTAAATTAATGAAGAAAGAAGAAAAAAAGGAACAACAAGTTTAATTTGTAAATTTATTAATGAAATTGTATTTTTTGTACAAAATTGAACCCACAAGTTTATATAAAACGATAAAAGTGTTGTTTTTTTGTGATGTAATAAATAAGTTTTTTTTATACAATTGTTTTGTTATAGGAAAATTTACATTTATTCATATCACTCATGTTGTGCCTCTCAGACCAGATAAAAAGTAATTTCTTCATATTCTAAAACAAAGAAGCAATTTTTTTAACAAAGCAAGGTTCACCTCATTTGACAACATTTTGAATAAAATTAATATTCCGAATTTCCAGAAAGTTGGTCATGCACTTATACAGAAAAACTGTAAAAATCAAATCTCTGCCAAAATATGAGTTATTTTAAAAATCCCAGTAATGATATGGTTTCAAGAGTTGAGTCTGCACTTACAGGCTTTTCAAGGGATTTTCTTATGTTCAATATTATTACACAGTCCTTGGACGCTGTCCCATGTGAGACCATCTCCGAAAGGTTTATGTGCTGAAGGAAATATCACATGAAGCCAGCTCCTGAAGGGAAAACAATTAATAATACAATACAACAATTTTAACAATCAAGAACTCACTTTCCATTTCCAATCCCAAAGAAAATCTTCCAATTGTCTACTGGTCCATAATTGTAAGGATTGATATATTCCTGGGAAATATTTGCAATTATTATATACATCGGAATTGTAAACATTTTTAGTGTACCTTATGAATTTTTGCAAGCCGCTGTGTTTCAGCCTTATTAATATGGGCTTCGATGCTCGTTTCACCCTTTCCAATTTGTTTGGCGTGCCACGATGAAAGCCATGTCAATGCCACAAAAGCGCCTAAAAAATATTAATCATAAATTTGAGTTGATAGCTTTGATCCTGTAGCTTTGTAAACAAATAATATTTACCACTGCAAATGAACGCCATGAATGTAATGGCCCTTCTTTTCCAGTAGACGTCAGCCGGCAGTTCTATTATTGGTATTTCACTCTTGTTCTCATTGTCCCATTCTGGCTGCAGTGCAAAATCCAACATAGATTAATTTTGGCCTAAATCAGTCATGTTTGTTCAAAACATCTTGATGCTTTTGTGCCGAATGGCCGAAAACGTGGTAAGTACTCACCACGGCAATTATTTCAGAATCATTCATCCGTACCGGGTGGCCATACGGTTCCTCTTCTCTTGTATTTTGAAGCCATACTTCATTATAGGCGATCTCGATCCCAAAAGCCATTATGAAAAATGTGCTCAATGATATGAAGACCATGTACATAAAAAAATACCTGTGATTGTAATGGCCCACACAGTTATTGAGCCAAGCTTTTTAACCAGTTCAGGAAAAGAGTTATGATGGTGTTTTGAAAAATTAACACTTTAAATATTTTAAAAAAAACATACTTTATCAAATCTCTAATTGGACTAATAAAACATAAATGATCTTTTCTTTTGTTTGGTTATTTGATAAGTAATTGTCTGGTGAAAATTCCCAGCATACTGAAAGTATTTTAACCTTTTATTTTCTGCCTACTCTATACTAACTAAACTGCTTAAAATAAGTCTGCAATTTCAATTGGTTTTAACTGAAATTAAAATTTATTAGTTGATATATATGTATGAATTTGCTTCAAAATGTGCCAAATATTGACCTAGAGTTTGATTAATGGTAAATAAAAATATTTGTTTGGTAAAATAAGGATACGACAGTGATGGTCCATTTTTAAAACACATTTGTTACAAACAGAGCAGTGATGGGCTCGAGGGGGCTTTGGTGCTATGCATTTTTTGCAAATACTCACAGCTTCTTCTATCATCGCACCCTGCAATATGAGCAAATGAATGAAAAACTAATTGACAAAAAAAACTCTAAAAATCTTACTTTCGGCGGGTGCCCTGGATGTGTGACGACACCCATGTAATAATGGAAAAGTGTGTTGATCTTGAGCCAGTTGCCTACTACGACGAGAATGACAGCAAGCTGAGGATTTTTGTTCCACCAGTACGGCAAACCAATATAATAAGCAATCGAAATAACAGCGAACATAATCATGGAAACACAGAACACGAAAAACTACAAACCAAAAAGAATCATGGTTAAAAAACGCACATGGGAAATCATCATCCAACTTCTTACCGGTCCCAAAAATTTTGTGAAGTTGTCCACAAACCAGAAAAGTGGTTCCATACACACATCAGAGACATAGTTTTTGTCTAGGTGGTGGTTGTAGAACAATGAATAGAAGCATAGTTCAAAATTCAAGTAATGCCATTGTAGTCTGTACCTTGTTTAAAGAAAAAAGTAGAATAAGCATTTTTCTCGTATTAAAATAGCTCAATAAGACACTTATACATCATGACTTAAAATTTTCAGATCTTCAAGAAAACCAACTAAATTTTTGCATACTTATCATCAAGATAAAATCGAAAAGGCAAATCTTCATTATAATTATTTACATACTAATAGATAAAAGCATGAATGGGGCCTCACAAAGGATGATAAGATGCAAAAAATATGTACTAAACAAATTATAATGTGAATGGATGTAAATACTTATGTTTTTCTTTGAAATATCAAACATACAAACTTATTTAATGAAAAAAAAAATATATATATATAATAAAATTACACATGACAGTAATTGACATTTATAAGTTTTTAGTTTAGAAAACTTTTAAAAAAATTATTTAAAAATTATGGGATGTGGTCTGGTGTGATGTAGGTTTCAGAAAAACATTTTCTTTAATAAAAAAATGTTTGCTTTTGTTGCCGCATCTCATGATTTCTAAATAATTATCGATTAACAGTCACTAATCGCCACACACTCTTAAAAAAATTTATTGCACTTTTTGTTGCACCATAGGAAAAACATTGCATTAGCTAGTTAAACAGACTCTTGCTTTAATTTTCTAATAAAACATATTTCTTGGTAAACTGAAATAATTTAATTACAATTTTATGTAACAGTATTTAATAAAATAATTGTGTTAAACAAAAAAGTCTGTATTTTCCTACATTAAAAACAAAATATAATAACTCATTTTTTTTATCATAAAGAGACCAGAGAGACAACCATAGTAAAGACCAGAAGGTGGCAACCAAAAATACAATTGTATACGATTTTTTTATTATTGTCATGTACTATTATTTATTATTACTATATTATTATTATTATTATTATTATAAACACATTTAAAGACTAAAAAACCAGATGCATTGTTTATTACAAACTATATGTATGTATTTTTATTGTTAAATTAGTTAATGTAAATAAAATTTTTGAAAATTTTCATTTTAAACTAATTATTTAATTATGATGGCTTGAAAGAAAATTCCGGAAAATCATTAGCGATAGATTAAAATTTAACTATAGTTTTGCTGTTTATAACACTTAGGGCCTGATCTGGCCTTTCTTTAAATCTCTGAGGCATTAAGTAAATAAGCAAACGGATTTTGTTTTGTGAAATAGAATCCCTTTCTTCAACAAGTGAAGTTTGAAACTGCTGTTAGAGGTGGTGAATGATGTCTAACCCATATTTTTATCTCGTTCCATAAGTGTTCTATAGGATCCATATTAGGAAAACATACTGGCCAATTCATTGTAGCAATCCCAACATCCTCCAAGTAACGGTTTGACAACTTGAGCTACATGCAGCCAAGTATTATTAACAATTAACATGTAGTTGCCCCAATAAATGGAGCGAATGGGGCCACAGATTCCAGAAAAACTTTAGAAATGTTGAACTTTTAGAATTAGAAATGAAAGAAAAAACTTCCAATCAGAGAAGCGTTTCGTGTGATGATCAGTTTGTTACAAGCAAGGATGACACACGCATCGCAAATAAAACAAGCTCTACAGATGGTCCTGGTCATCTGAAAACCACAAAACTGGCACTCATCTGTGACGAGAACAGCCCCCTCATTATTCTAGTGCCCAAGCGAGACTGTTCTCATCAATCTGCGAATAGAAGGAAACGTGATGTGGGACGTCTAAAGACAAGGAAATTCTCACTAAGCCTCTATTGATTTTTAGAGCTCACCTTTACATTACATCCATACATTTGGAGTTGACTACCTAACAAGGAAGGAACTTCCTACAAAGAAAAGTTCCAGTGTAGTACGAGCAATAAAACAATTTCTAGCGGTCGTACATTGCGGTCAATCACTACCTTCTCTTTGATTGTGACTCCCAGCCTAAACTGCTGTAGACCATCGTGTATGGTAGAGCGTGGTACACGCATTACTTGGGCTAAGTAACAAATGCTAAGACTATCCTTGGCAGAACATCTGCCTGAGATTTTTGTTTTTACTGAAATTTGTTTCATCCAAGAAAACATTTTAAAAACCCAGATAACTCAATACGTTGACTCTGGGAAGTATGAAATTGATTTTTTTTATCTAAAGAGTGCCACAGTATTAATAACACTATAAACGAATACAACAAGTTATTATTATTATTAATAATAATTTTTAAGGGCGTTTTAACGGCTAAGGTCATTTCACGCCCTAACATCCAAACATTCTATTTTAGGTTAAACAAGTTATTATTTTTTACATTTTAAATCAACTATTCGTTATTACGGAAAATAAACAAATAAATACAAGTGTCCGGTTTTTTTTTTATTATTTTTTTTAAACTTTAAATATGTAATCTGTGCTTTTAAGACATTTACCTCTTGATTATATTCAAGGATCTTGATCTTTCTAAAGGGCTGATGTGTGATGAATAAAAGGAAAAATCAAACTTATACAAATTTTAATGTGAATAAATAAACAATCTTTGGCAGACTGTAAAAGTTTTTAAAAACCACTGACTAAGAATTAGAGCAATTTTTATTATGATGAAGAACAACAGATGTACACAAAAAAATTTATAAACTCAGCGCAAAGATCATGATAAGCTTTATTTAAAATGATGTTTAATATGTTTTAAAGTTAACACAAGTGAAACCTGTGTTTTATTATAATTGGTAAACACCTTGAATCACACTTGCTGTCGATAAACAAACACTTCCATATTAATTTTATAAAAGAACAAAAAGCAAATATTTGAGTTTAAGAATTTAAAAAAAGTGAAAAATGTTATCAGCGAATTGATAAGAAGGAAGTTATGCATACAAAGAAAAATCATAATTCAACAGTGTTTGTGAAAGACATTGAGCATTCGTATGAACAACCATGATCGAATTCTCTGAAACATATTTCTCAATGATCAAACAAATATGATTTCTTAATAAAGTAGCAGTATGATTATCACCTAAGTAGTGTTTATGGGAGAGTGACAATTGATATAATTATGTGGACTGTTTTGTCTTGACGTTCTTCATAGTTATTTATATGATTTACTTTTTTAAACCCGACGTCAAATAGAGGAAAGAGTGATAAAGGCTTAAGACGAATTGAAGACTCACTTGACGCGCTTGATGACATCGAGTGGAAGAAGCCATTCCATGGCGGGAGTTATGCTTCGAATCCTTTCATTTCAGTCAGTTTCACGCCGTGCATGAGAAAATCATGATTTCAAACGATGAAACCTAGGCGGAACATAAAGATCTCGACTGTATACAAAAAGGCGATGGGTGGGCAGACGGGCCAGCAAACCTGGTCCCCTGAAGACTTCGGAAATCAGGGCAAGTTTCCGGGAGGTTTCAAAACATCGCTTATCACCCGTACATTGACTTTGGCCGATAATTTCTTTTTTTTAACGATAAATACTCTGGTTTTCTTGGAAATCTCTTCGTTTTCCAAACTAGGATGAAGAGGAAAAATCGAAAAGCCGCTTTTCCTCATCGGCCCTCCTATTTTTGAGTCCTCGGATGCCTTGAGTCGGCATTCACGACGCACCCGTCACCAACGACATCCTTGTAACTTTTTACGAGCAATTCAGGTAATTATTGACAAACCCAGGCTGAAAGACAACAATGCACTTATCACCAGTATAATTTATAGTATTGTTCAAATATTTCCTTCTTTTGGGTGTATTGTTTAGCAATTGGATCAACAAAGAATACTATAATGCACAAGGATTATCTTTTATACCAAAAAAAAAATACTGGTATCAGTTTATAATTTCACTGTCTTCTTTTAGAGGCAAAAGTTCCCAAGTCGATTCTCCCCACGGGCCCGATTGTCATCGTGACATCCACACTTAATCGTAAGTTCTAATTCCAGTCAACATAAAACTCATAACAGACAAGATATGCTGGTTTGAGTGAAAGATAACAATTGAGATAGCAAGAATAAAGATACAATGATTCAACAGGTTCAATGCTGTTGATCGTACAGGTCGACGACTCTTACCATCATTCAAAGCATATCAATGGTTGGTTATAAACTTATCAAGACAGATGACTCACAGGCCACACCTCAAAAAGATTTGTATTTGGTTTTGTATAGGCTCAAATCCACACAAGTTCATACCAACATACAAACAAGTGCCAAGTTGAGCCTATTCACTTCTTGTAGTCCACTGGCAATTCAACTTTTCTTATTTACTTATTGCCACTATCACAAGAATCACCCACCATGGGTGTTGGCAGTCAGGGGTAAGGCTTTCTGTTCAGTTGTCCCATTACCTTGTTTTATGCTGTTAGCAGCTAAGTCAATTCAGCACCCAATGCATGCAGTTCCAACGTATTATATATGAACTCATGTCCATTCGCTCCTATACTTGAATATCATTCATTCAATTACGGTGGTATTCAATATTCCGCAATCAAACCTCTCACATCACACATTCATGTCAATAATACACACTACTATTATTACTATAAATTGTAGAATAACCCTGTTTCCTGCAAGAATCTGAACAGAGGAATACTTGCTATGTGCTCAAGCATAAATTTCAAAAAGAAAAAAATCTACAATTCAGAATATTTTTAAAATTTATTTGTAGCCTGTAATGTTAAAAGGAAGCATGCTAGCACTCGGTGTGAGAGATTAAGGGGAAAGAAGGTCTCAAGGCCATCACTGATTGAGGCAACATGGTGGGGTCTGATGTAAATTGTAAGATTAGGATAAGGCTAAAAATGCTTACAATGTAAATGGAAAGCTTCCCAAATAAATAAACAGTTAGAACTAAAGCCTCAACCGTTGATGGTGTTCCATCAATATAGTACAATGAACCTCGAAAAAAATTGAATCAGTTCATTAGCAAAAAGAATGCTGAGATCATAGTTTTTTATTTTATATAGTGATTTAATAAGGAGCTTTGACAATTTGTCTGAGGACTTTTCATTGAAAGGATTGGATGTTCGATGGATTGGACGGTACTACTGCGACTGCATGTCCAAACATGGATTTCAGTCCTAGAAGTTTTTGCCGTCATCCAAGTCTTCTATTATTGATGGGGATTCGATGTTGGCTTGTTGTCAGGTTCGATGTCAGTCAGGTGTTGCTGTACAGTGGAAATATTTAAAAGGAGGCTAAACCAAACAAACTTGATTGTATAAAAAAATTTTATATATATATATATATATATATATATATATATATATATATATATATACACACACACACACACACACATACATACACACACACACACACACACACACAAGTTTGATGTATGCCTTTTTAGTTAACTTGATGCATTTTGAATTTTGTTTTACAGCTTCATATGTACAAGAGAAAACAATGATTAAAAAAGTAGGAAAACAAAAAAAATCTGCATGTGTAGAAATAACCAATGACACAAACTTAATTAGGAGGGCCGCGGTAGCCAAGTGGTTAGCAAGAGAGTCTCTCAGCTAGTAGACTCACGGTCGTGTGTTCGATTCCCGCCGTCGCCTCTGGCCTTTTTTTTCACGATACCCTCCCCAAAATACTCTTTTAAATGATTGATCTGCTTCTTCAGGTTAGGTCAAGTAGGGAATTTTATATTTTTTCCCCTATAATTTGTGAAGTTAGGCAGTGATTCATTCTAAGTCCCATCCTTTTCTGAATTATGGAAACTGGGATACTAGGCTGCCAGATAATGCCACTACTCCAAACTGTACAGTGCAAGGTACTCCATCCAGAAAGGGAATGGTCAAAGAGCAAGTCTTGCTGGTATACTGACAGTTCAAAAATGGATAGTCACGGGAACTGGATTCCTCTGAGTGAATCCGAAGACTGTACTGACTTTAAATTTAAGTAAATACATAACAGTTTTCCAATCTGAAATCTTAGCAATTGAACACTGCACCAGAGAATTAAAAATATTGCCAACACATTACAGGAGTTAGCCATGACCAGCCAACAGAGCAAAAGGCTTGAGCCTCATGTGAGATGTATAGAATTGTATGAAATCCCTGATAGAAGATGGTTTCTTTTTTATTCTAGTTTTTCCTGTATACTACTTTCTGTAGATTTGTATGTATGAAATAGATTGATTTTGGGTTAAATGAATCGCAAGATTGTATTTATTTGTGCGAATGTGTGGTGAGAGAGCTGATGGTATTTTCCCCTTTTCTCCCACTCCAATACATTTTATTTTTAAAAATGCAAGCTGCAAAGATCTTTTAATTGTGTACTATCTAATAAGGATAATAATAAAAACAAAAACACTCCAGTCCACTCATTAATATCATAAGTTATCTAGGTGAGTCAGCCTCGTAACTTTTAAAGAATAACTCAAACAACTTGGTCTCTTCAGTCGCTTTACATTGGGCAAGCTGTTGGTCTTGATGTTTGGCTGGCTTTGAAACGTATTGTCTGATCTCAGTGTCAAGGCGTGGGATGTTCAAGTTTCCGTATGTCACATGCATACTTATCATGAAGCATCTACCTTTATAGGGAGTGCAGCAGCCAAGTGGTTAGGGTGTCTGGAACATAGCTAAGCTAGTGGTCCTGGGTTCAAATCCCATAATCTCACTTCTTGTGGTACAACCCCAGAGTGGTATGACATACATACATATACATAGTAGGGAATTCATTCTAATTTACGGGTTTTTCCCAATTTAATGTCTAAATATTTTAATGAATTCTAGGTCGATACTACCTTACTGTTGAAGACAATTAATTTGTTTACTAATTTTCTATATGTGAAGTTAACATGTACAGATTTCTGTTTATTTATTTTTATTTCAAGCATCTGTCATTGATGCTGTTGATGTTGCATGTAATTGGAAAGAATGTATTTAAGAATGAGTTTTACTGTACTTAGGATAAAAAAACTGCATATTACAGGCCTGAAATGACCTTTCATCAATAGCCCGGGGCCAATTTTTGGTGGGTAGAAAGGACATGACCAAGGTCTGAGCCAAATTGCCAATAACACAGAGTAGGTCTTCATCTTCACAGCTTCCACTATAAATAAAGTTATATATAAACACATTTATACATACCATGTCATGCTATATTAATGATAATATTATGTAGTTCAGATGTGTAAAGTATAAACAAAATACAGTCTGGAGATCAACCCTAACCCACAACATACACAACGCCGAAGATGGTGAAATGCCTAAATACCTCTTACAGACTAAAGCAGGATAGGTTCAGAAATGAACTAACTACAAACTCATCACCTGAAAGATGTAAAAAATCCTACAATTTAACTATCATTTATAAGCTTTGCGTGTGAAAAGGGAACGGAGGAAATTCATCTTCCGCCAAATACATTTCATTTTAATTTATGGAGCTACTCAATTTCATAAAAACCATTTTTATTTTTAAAGTTAAACATATTTATATTTGATTGGTTGAATATTGCAGAGTGAAAACGCAGAACAATATGAAAGAGAACATGGCATCGAGGAAGAGAAGTGGATCGGGCTCCAAAAGACAACTTAAGGAGAAGATCGTCCAGATTTATGAATCGTTTTTCAAGGTAGATATTTTCATTATCTCTCTGGTACCTTTAGCGATGAACAATTTTAAACTTGATGCTGTTCACAGGGTGAAGATCTAGCCAGGATGAACCCAAACTTTTGGGAAGAACTGTTCCTTCTTAAACCCAAGGTATTTGAGGTTTTTATAAAAAGTGTTTGCCAATGTTGTCTTGTAAAGCAGAAAAATGATAAATATTGCATTAAATATGAACATGGCATGCAAGAATGGCACAATAAAGAAAATGTTTTTCTGAAACCTACATCACATCAGACTGCATCTCACGATTTCTGAATAATTAAATATGAACCTTGAAGTGCTTTTCCTTCTTTTTTAAGTGAATTAAATTAATAAGTTAAAAGTCTACAGGTTTTTTGTTTTCCTTCTTTTCTTATAGGCTCATAATATTACAATTTTTTAAATTAAATAGCATAGGGTACAAGGCAATAATCTCAGACATCACTTCATAGTCATAAGGTAAATCATCATGTCAAATATTTATCGATTTGTTGTATAGGTGACCCAGTTGGAAACCGAAATTCTCCGTTTGAACGAAGAACAGTTGTTAATGGCCAAGAACAACATAAACACCCTATTTGTTCAGTGCATTGAAACACTCGGGAATGAGCATCAGTTGAGGGTAGTCTATGCTCTTCAAGTAAGAAAGTCCACTTCTCTAAATTGACCGAGCAATAATTAATATGCAATAATCCAATTTTTAGACGTTGTGTGCTCTGATCAGTGCAGTTTACAAGACCTCAGGGCAGTGCGGATTTGATGTCATCGACATTCTTATGGGCTTTGATGCTGCTGAACAACACATGAAACTTTTATTAAGCTACTGCAATATGATTTTAAACGGTATTCAGTTATTATCATATTTTAACTTTGATGTTTTACTCAGTTTTATAAATAAAGTGAGACTGATTTTTATAAATGAATAAAAAATGTATTAATATATGAGATTTGTATGGCTATTAATGTTTCAAGTTCATAACATGAAGTAGCAAGACATTGTTTACAGTTTTAAACATTTTTATTTTTTTGCTCTTTAAGATATGAATATAATTTATTATTTATTTTTTTAAGGGGAAGGTGCTCCAAACCTTAAATCACTCTGCCTCAAGCTCCTCCTACTGATGGTCACTGGAAATGACAATGTGAGTCAGAACACACTCTTGGAATTTGTCATGGTCAACAGCATATTCGAAACTCTGATTCAGCTGCTTTGCGACACGAGGACTAGACTCGACCACGGCCACGACCTAGTCTTACTTTTGACGCTTTTGGTCAACTACAGGAAATACGAGTCTGCCAATCCTTACAGCGTGAAGCTTTCAATCTTAGACGATGAACTTGCTCTAAACGGTTATGGACAGGTATTAAGATAAATAAAATTATTTTATTTCTTGTTATAATCGTTGTACATTTTTTTTTAAGGTTATATCGTGGTCTCTGTCTGATTTCTGTAGAGCGTTCACCCAAGAACAAAAAGAACCACAGAGCGGAAGTTGGTTTTCATCCTTGTCAAACATTGTAGGAAACATGTTCTTATCTGAAGATACGGGGACAAGAAATCAACAAATTAGGTTATAAATTTATTATTATTAATTATCTTAACTAACCTTAGTATATAATTTTAATTAATTGTTTTATAGAAAGTAACATTTAGATGAAAAATTAGTGTTACAAGTGGGACTTGAACCAACGACATCTGAATTGACACCCTGGTACTTACCACTTGAGCTATTGCAACTGATTTACCATGACACCAGCTCATCATTTCAACCTAAAACTATTTAAATTTCCCCCTTTTTCTGCCAATATTGAAATATCGTGTCATCCTATAGCTGCTCAATGATATCTGAATTAGCAACGGGGGGCTTTTATCAATGTAAGTGGTCCATCTCAGCCTTACTTTGCATAAAATAATTAGGATATGCATATTTGCCTATATTTACCGCCACCCAATATGACTACCATTGAGTATTTGAGCCTCCTGTTCTGATGTTTAGAAGGAATAGTGCTGCTTTATTATATAGTACTTGATATCTAGTTTTGTGGTCTTTTTTCTGTATATTGAGAGGAAATGTGTAGTATGAGAGTAGACGGCAGAGGAATGAGTGAGAGTGTTTCTAAGTTTAAAAACAGCTTGCATTTGGGAATGAAATGGCCTAGCTGGTGACAGCCTCAATTTAGGCAGAAGGACGCATCAGACCCCCTACTGCTGAAACACCGAAATGGATGATCCTCACAAGCTGCAACTGTGGCAGAAGGGGTGCCAGTCGCCCCCAGTGATTAAGGTATTGATATGGCACTCACTGTAAAGTAAAGGTCCTGTGCATTTGAACCCGACATCATTGCAATTTTTTTTCAAAACTGATGGTTGATATGACCTCTACTGTTGTGGGCAAACCCTCATAAAAAATAAATAAACAAAATTTTAAAAAACCGTAGCAGAGTTATCACACAGATTTCAAATGCATCATACAACAATCGAAACAAGGAAGACTGAATGGATTGTTGCTTTCATGTTTCACACCTGAATACAACTTTGCAATGTAATACTTTGAAGAGATTGTGCCAATTGCAAGAATGAAATACTACCATCGACGTCAAGGACATAATTTCACCCCATAAGGCTCTAAAGTCTGGTGGAATACACAAGGAATAAGTTTAAAATAAGCAACCAAACCTCTGTAAAACCTGGGCCCCATTGATGAAACAGAAAGTGGTTCTGACCCACATGAAATTTAATGTATTCAACTCGGTATGTTGGTCAATCATCTGATACGGTTGCCAGATATGAGGCTACCAACAATATGAAGTCGAGAAATTCCAAAGATGTTTTATTTATGTTATTTGCTCTTCCTAACACTACCCCAAACTACATAATTTATTTAGAAACATCCACTGACTTGATCTACATAGACACCTTAAAACTTCACTTTTCATTTATTTTCAAAATTTTCCCTGTTCATAAAATTGGCAAAAATAACGGCGATTGAAGTCATCAGGAATACGACCCTGTAGGCCCAATGGTTTACACTCTTTCAGATATTTGAAATAACCTGCCCCACCTACGAAAACCTTTCAGATTGGCCAGCTCTTTTTTTAGATCTGCTATCTAGATTCAAGGAAAGGTATCGGGACGATTGCTTACTCTGAGCACAGTCCTCGCTTGACTTTTCCTTATTCAAAGACTTGCCTCACCCCCACACCTTACTTAATTTACAGGGAGAGAACCTTAATTCCCTTAGCCTTTCAAACTTAAGATGGCTACTAAAAACTTGTTGCGAAGCTCTTAACTTGAACTCTGCATTGTGGTTGAGGGGCAAGAAGGCAAGATGCGCCCTTTGCAATTATCAATCTGAGGAAACAACACTGCATTTTATGGCCGAAATTTTATGACCGAATGTACAATATTGGACGAGATCAGGTTATTGTATTTGGGGTCTTTTAGAAGAGATCTCTCTAGAAGCACTCTGTTAAATCTGTTGGATGGCCGAGATCCATAAGTGCGCTCATGCAGTACATCCATAATTTCCATAAGCCTGGAAGATAGATTAGACCTAATTATGGAAATCAAATTTCTGACTCCTCCAATTAATTTATTCAATTTCCTTTCTTAGTATATGACTTGATTATATCCGATTTTTTGTCCCTTAAGCATTAAGACTTTTCCCCTGTGTTTGTTTTCTGTTATAAGTAGTTTTGAGTATTATGTTTAATCTTTTTTGATGGTGTACTAGCGTGTAGCGAATAACATTATAATCTCGCTTTACCTTTTTTCCTCTTAACAATGACCTCTGGCAGACGAATTGTGATCCATGTTAACAATCATTGTTATATTCGTAGAAATAAAAAGAAAGGAAAATCATCCCAGCCCTCATAAATAGAGGCTATGTAGGATGTTTTACCATGACAATGCAGGCCAGAGTGAAACTGTTGAGTTAGGCTGGCAAAATTGCCTTCAGGCCTTCCTCCTTAAGCTTCCGAGACAACATTTAAAAGGTAGGGAATTGTTGAAGAAAACACTCTGAAAATCAGACTTACAGATGTTTCTTCTCTTCTAAGCCATCAGGCTTACAAAAACTTTTACTTCCAGAAAGTTAGCAGGATTTTATAGAAAATAAGGAAATTATATTTTGGAGGAAAAAAGTAAATGAATTTATATTTTGAAAATTTGATTTTTTTTAAATCAAAACCAAAAAAACCTACATGTATGCCCAGAGTTTAGCTTATTAATCAATCAATTTTACATACTGCAAATAAAAATATATTCAAATTAATTTATGAAATAAAATATATAAAATAATAATGCCGTTTTACAATTTTAATTCTCCATTGTTGTAATTTTTAAATTATTTACTGTTCTTTATTGATTTCAGGGCAAACAATGGTGTGTTGGTTGCTTTGTACGAAGCCGTCCATTTGAACCGTAATTTTGTTAGCACCCTGGCGCACACCAGCACTGAAATTGCACCCCCAGCCGATGCCGAGATAATCACACCGGCAGAGCCGACAAACCTCCTCGGCACATTTTTCCAATACTGGTTAAATTATTTCTTATCATCGATTAAATATTCAAAATGTAAAAATTCCGTTTCATTTACAGTTCAATCGTGATGCAAGATACAAAATGCGAGGCGAGTTTCAACACGGTCAAACTCTGCTTTCTAGTCTTGACCTGCGTTGCTGAAGACCACTACGCCAACTCGGTTATGCACGATGTCAACTTGGTATTTAAAATCCAGCTTCACCGTCTTCCGATGCGCCACAGGACTGTAATCCCAGAAAAGCCTTCACAGACCCTTGCAAACACATTATTAGGTCTTTTAAATTTTCTTCGTTTGATAAATCAATCCAAATTATTTTTACGGTAGAATAAACACGATTTTTTTTTTTTTTCTTTTAGATTTACTTGTAGAGTTTGTCATGAGTCATATGATGAAAAAATTACCATTAGAACTTTATCTCTTGTGTGTCGGAGTAATGCACAGGGTGCTTTGTTATCAAAAAAGATGCAGGGTTCGCCTCACATTCCAGTGGAAGGAGCTCTGGACTAGTCTAATTTCTCTGCTCAAGTTTATAATCGCCAATGAGGGGCACCTTGCTAAAAAGATGAATATTTTTAATTTAGCCCATCAGGTATAAATGACATTTATTTTTATATATAATCAATAATTAACATAATACAAATATATATCTATAAGGAAAAACCATTTGCTTTAGGTTGTGAATATTTTCAATTTGTTCATCACATACGGTGATACATTTTTATACTCTCCGGCTAGCTATGATGAGTTGTATTATGAACTGATCAGGATGCATCAGGTTTTTGATAATGTTTATTCAATGGGTAAATATTCATGCACATCCTATTCAATAAAACGTTAATTAATTTTTTTTTTCATATTAGCTTTCAGATATTCAGCTATAGAAGGTGAATTTAAAGACACTGCTCTAAAATTAACTAATAGCCTAGTCAATGTCAGGTAATTGATTACTACATTGTTGTACAAAATGTATTCTAATAAAAATTTCTTGTTATTTTTAGAGCAATTATAAATCATTTTACACCTAAAATTGATGCATGGCTAGCAGGACAAGCCCTTTCGACCCCATCAGAAGATCAAGTATATTAAAAATAGAATCCCCCCCTCAATAAATTTAACGATTTTAACATTTGAATTTTAAACCGGCAGATTTTGGAAGTCGTGCGTAAAAATTACGACAGTTTGACACTAAAACTTCAAGACAGCCTTGACCAGTATGAAAGGTACACGGAGAACCCAAGGCATTCGGCTTTCTTCACCTCACTGGTAACTAACTCGTCAATTTTTTTCTCATCTTCGTTTTATTCACCTCCGTCCTTTTCAGGTCCGGAGTGTGGTCAACGACACCAAACTCAACATAGACTTCGCTTCCCTTGACCTCCAACTGATACTCCAAGAATTCTCCACGATCACATGATGCTTGATAGAACAGAAAACATTCATCGTGATCCTGAAAGAATGTAATTTTATTATTTGCATAGACTTGACGATCAATTTAATTTATAGGCTGGAAGACGGTTAACACCTAGAGAAAATATATTGTAAATAATTATAAGTTTTGTTATGTTTACCTTTCTTTATATATATAATCTCTCTAGATGAAAACTTGTTAATATATAAATAAAAAGTTTAACGGATTTTTACTAAATTCAATGTTTAATCAATTAAACTCCTTAAAATCCCCCATATAGTACACTTTTCCCAACCCTGTTGTTTTATACAATTTTTTGAATTTCTCCTAAATGCAGTGTAATACAATCACTTTTTTTTATGAGGATTTGCAACCCCTCGGGTGGCCCATTTGAATAAATGTTGGGTTTGAATGCAAATCTACTAGATGCGAACCCAGGACCTTTAGCAGCTTTTTACAGTATGGAGAGCCACATCTAAACCGTTAATAAAATGACTTTAGTAGTAAAGATTTTCTTTCTGTACTGAAGTTCCTTACCAGCAATATAAATGTGTTTTTGCGTGTTTATTTCTTGTTCGTTTCAGCAGGGCCTTGAAGAGCTGATTCGCCTTCCATTTCTGTAAATAGCCCCTGCAGTAAAATAAAAATGAAAATATTTTTAAAAATCAATAAAAATAATGTTTAAAAATATGATTCATCATAGCTTTACTACCGGATAGGGTTCTTTTGTCAAATCGACTTCCTCGCCTGTGATTTCCACCTGGGTGGCTCTCTTTGCATTTTCGTACAGATCAGGTGGAATTTTGAGAAACCGCACGTCGCCTGTGGTCTCGACTGTGTAGTCATACTTGTTCTCTAAGTCTGGACGTTCAAATGCAATAAATATAAATACAGTGGGGGATTATAAAGCACACTTACTAGCATTAGGATCGAGGCTCAGAAGTCCGAAATAAGAAAATGGGCCACACTCGAACTTCAGTTTATCTGGACCGAGAATGATGATGCCTCTACCCTCTATAATCATGACAAAACCTTCTGACGCCTTTTCCTGTTTTGAAAACATTATTTTAATAAAAATAAAAATAATATATCTTAAATAAAAATACCTGAGAAAATATAGTGGCCGTTTTCTTTTTTCCTGATATGTGAACAATCACTCCAAGCCATAAGAGTCTTCTTAAGACTTTCGGAGATATCACATCTGGTCTAAACGCATCTATTTCTGTTTTTTTGTTTTTGGGGGTTAGAGGAAAAAGTTTTAATTTCTACAATGGCACAATCATAATATTTAATTACCACATGTTAAAAACTGAAAAGTGGCAAGTCTTAAGTGAGGAGATATGAAGACATTTTTCGTCTCGAATGTTTCAGCAAAAGCTGTCAAATAATCGGCCACCATGCGCATTCTATCCCTCTTACGTTTTGATCTGTTATCAACTGTCAAACAAAATTTTATGATAATACAGCATTGCAACCTTTTGCGATTTTTTAAATTTATTAATTATTGCATTAATTGTACCAATGCTATCAGACTCGTCTACTATTTCTATCTGTATAAGTTCTTCTATGACATCTTCAAGTGTCAAAAGCCCGATGACATTGTGAACCACTTGGGGGTCTTCGCCCGGTTTGCAGACAAACGCCATATGCCCTCTTACACCTAAAGATAAAATTATTAATAAATAGTAATTAATTTGACGAGTGCTATTTACCCTCTTTGAAAATATTAAAGACGTCATCAAGAGCTGAACCCTCGTCGACATAAATGCACTCCGTTTTTGCCAATTGGCAGAAAAGCCTGATTGGGGTTTTGTCATCAGGGTCCAACAGTGCAAGGTCTCGAACGTGCAAAACTTTGACAATGTTATTTCTCTGGCCCTCGTAGATTGGTATCCTCGAATATCCTGGAAGTTTTCACAATTAAAATCTTAATTGTGTTTTTTTAATTATTGGTGCATTAAAATTACCGGATCTCATTATCTCAGATATGACATTGTAATCGAGGTACGTCTCGATGGACAGCATGTAAATATCTTGAATCGGCGTCATCACGTCTTCTACTTTTTTCGCATTCATCTCCAAAGCCCCTGTGATTGTGTTAGCTTCCAACTGTTTTATATTTGTATAGACTGATGTAATCTAAAAATTATATTGATTAATTAAAAACACATACTGACAAAATTTTGCCTTTTCTGTTCTGTAAATGTAGTGTTTACAAAAATGTATAAAATTAAAATTCTTCAATGTATATGTAAATATTTTCAATGTGAAAAAATTGATAAATATAAATAATTACATTGTAAAAGTATTAAAATTTTAGTTTTTAAAACGAACTGTGGAGCCCGGAGGGGATATCTCGGAGGGAAATCGATGTCCTGATGGGACACACAGTGCGACTCATGGGTACCTCTTGGTTGGCACGAATCGACATAATCGCCCAGCATGCCAATATGACAGACTCATGGTGTCGCACATGCTGGAGGGGTGTTGTAGCTTGGCCCTGTATAGGGACCGAAATAGAATACCGCCAGGTTATAGGAGAATGCTCGAGTATGGCAGCGAGTTTAAGGAATAACTTTCTAAGTTTCTAAAAGATATTGGGATAATGGGTTGTATATAGTGGGGTATTTATTTCATAGGTTCAAGTTTTAGTTTATGCTAAAATAGGAGTATGCTGGGCGGCAGTGCAGCATGTTATTTCAAGGCTCCACCGCTGCTCCGCAGACAGAGGATATGCATGTTTGATTGGGTTTGTATATACGAGTATGTATGGTTTTTTTTTTCTGTATAAGTGAGTGTGAGAATGACTAGTTTTAGGGAATGTAAGGGCACCAGAATGACCAAAAAAGTCAATGGCACCTGATCAGAGCCCAACCGTGGATTCACTCAGGCACCACTGATCCATCAGGGAGAGGCCAGAGGTCTCCTAATTCTAATTCTAAAATAAACCAATTGAATTGCTTTTGCATTTCTTTTAAAAATCAACATTATGTATTACACATAAAATTTATATGGCTACCGTTAAAATGAGGAATTTCGTTCCTACAAATACCCATTGTGGACAAGGGGCAAGGCCATTTAACAATATGGACTTTTTCTAAATTAAAACCAAATAAAATCCCAAAGGCTATGCCAGGTTTCAACTACTGGGCCACCTTGGTCCCCCAAAAACTTTTGCTGCAAATAAAATCATTTTAAAAGGGCAGGATATACAAGGGGAAATTTTTATCATAATTGTATATTAAATTAGTTATCACAGAATTTTTTCTTATTTTGTTCATGCGCCTATGTTAATTTAATTTATTGGCTTATTTTATCGTAATCTGTATCCTTTATCTGATCATACCTGTTCAAATTGGTTAAGTTTAATATTTTCTAATTGAATATATTATTTTCCCATATGTTCATAACTTGCATAAATTTTTAGCTTATAGATACCTTATTTTATTTATTTGTAGATATTCTATTTTTTCTTCAGCTGATTAATTATATTAGTGTTTTCTTAATTGCATTTAATTACTCACTTTTACCAATTCTTTTATTCTTTCTCTTGTGTAAATGTTGTTAAAGTCTTCTCCTAAAAGCCTGTCTAAAAGTTTGCCAAGAGGGTACGAAATTGGAAACGTAAGAATCATAAATGCCTTGGTGATGTAAATCGTTTTTGCACCGATCACCAGATTGTACCTCGGGACGATGGTGCATGGTATAATTTCACAGCACAGGACGATGATGATAGTCGAGATAAAGACGGTGAGCCAGTTATTCAGGTAGTGGTCGATCAAAACTGTCATTAATGTGTTGCACAGAGTCGACCCAATTACCAGGCTGATGAGCAAGAAGTTGCCCTGAGACCTCACCGCGAGAATTTTTTTCCCA
The DNA here is from genome assembly GCA_039619505.1 of Cimex hemipterus. Classification (NCBI taxonomy): domain Eukaryota; kingdom Metazoa; phylum Arthropoda; class Insecta; order Hemiptera; family Cimicidae; genus Cimex; species Cimex hemipterus. Next base: position 28,530,273 of record CM077104.1, on the reverse strand, counting down.
TAACGTTTCTCCTTCTCACTACCCGCATTGGCGATGACTTTCAAACCCGTGATATCTATAGTCATCAATCCTAATGCGAGCCCGTTCAGGATGGATGACAAGGCAATGCATAAAAGGATCAGGAATACGGACACACCCTTCTCGATGAAAGGCTTGACGACGATCACCTCATTCCAGTTAGTGTTCTCTTGTTCCTTCCAGTGTGTGCCATCAAAAAGGCAAAAATAAAACACTTCCAGCCTTTTAGAGATATACGGCATTGTCATTCTAAATGTTCCCACAGCATCAGATTGTAAAATCACCTGGCAAAAATCAATCAAGTATGAAAATATGTACACAAGTTATTAAAAAATATTTACATTGGCTATTGCATTTGGAGAAACAGAGCAGCCCAAGATAGATGCTGGTGATAAAGTGACTCTCTGCAAGCCAGACAAATTGCCGTAAATTCTAAAGTCTACCACGGAATTAATTTCAAGCTCCGGCTTCAGTCCATCACTGTAAGTCAGCACAGACGAGGAGATGTACTGTTCGATTACATATCCATGAATTTGAATCCCTTGGACATAGTGTGACCTGCTACAATCAAGCCCAAATAAATGATCTATGCAAAAAAATAATAAAAACGTACAAACCTGTAAAAAGAAAAGAGAAACAAAAATAAAAACATCATTTTTTCTTGCCTTGTGATTGATTACTTATTTTTCAAACTGAATTCATTCACCATGTGTTTGTAATACATAATTAACATCTACTTAAACAAAAAAAACAGCTAAGATTTTTTTTTTTTAATGAAAACAAAATAAAATATGCACTATTTATTTATCATATTATATTTAACTTATTTCTTTACAATTTTTCTATAGTTTTCTCAATGTATTTATTCAATTGTTGTGTTCTTTCCTTCAAACAATAAACTTTTCATAATAAGAGAATAAATGCATCAATTTTGAATACAGTTGTAAATTTTTTAATTTATATTTTAATTAATTTATTATTTATTCATTTTTTGGCAATAACAGTTAGCCCAAAATCAGCGCATAGGATATTAAATTAACAAAAGATTTGTAGTTGCTCAAAGTGAGGGGTGATCTGTCCAGCAAGTGTCACATGTTACACAAGTGTTACATCCTTTTGTGAACCTTATATACCAGATACTTCACATGTTCGATGCATGTTAGTTTTGAATCACGATGAATGCCTAGATAATGAAAAAAGAGCTGAATTTCAGATAATCAGAGTATCTGTTCAGTGTTTTACGCCAACTAGTAAAAAATACAGATTTTTAACATATTCGTTTTAATTTTTAAGAAGGATATATTTGTGGGTTGGATTCGCAAACTATTTTCGCATGGCCATTTTCGCATCGTTTCATGATACTGGAGTTTGATTAGGTTAGGTTGTTGATGGTTAGGTTTAGGTACAATTAGGTTAGTATTCACTTCAATTCACTTTCTGGAATGATAGTTAGTATCTGCCTAAAAATTCTGTGAGTAGAGCTACCATTTCATAAAGTGAATCAAGGTATTCCACAAAGCAGAGAAAACATAAGCGAGAAGCACGAGTTTACACTCGATTTTGGTCCATTGCCTTAATTTATTATAATGATGCTTTGTAACGTTATTTTGATCCCTATAAACTGATTAAAGTCACTCGGAGCGTATAGTTCAGTACATTCCACAATTTTGGAACTCCCACACTACAAAATGGTCTACTTTCTAAACGACAGGCAGAAAGTTTGAACCTAACGAGGAATAGGTTAATCCATTCATCATAAAATGTGAAATTTTATACAGACTTTTTTTTTCATTCCCATTGCAAAACGTTCTTGATGAAACTGCAATTTAGCTTATATTTTCAGGCAACCATGTTCTTACAATATAAAAAATACAAACAAACACAAACAACAAAAGTAAAGAAATACAAACATGAGAAGGTAAAAGCAAAAATCTTTACATTTAAAAATGTTCTGAATAACACTGGTTTAAAATATATTGCAAGTGTTATATTCAATTTTAATTGTGCAATGTAATACACACGCGCGCGCGCACACACACACACACACACACAGAGAGAGAGAGAGAGAGATTGAGAGAGAGAGAGAGAGACAGGGACAAAAACTAAAATATGGAAGTGGCAACGAATTATTTTGACATTAAAGCATATTTTGGTCAACTGCCCCACTTTACAACCCTTTAGGCAAAGTCTCAACCTTTCGAGAGATTTACAGGTGTTACTGGGTACCCAGTGTTTCTTTCGAAGAGCACTTTTCAGTTTTCTCAAATTTATTGGAATTTACAATGAAATTTAGGCCTTTTCCCAAATTGTTTTACCATCGAATGCCAGCTAATGTCTGCATACGAGTTGTGCATGCATGATTTCTTTTTACAGAAATTTTTAAGGCTGCCGGATCGGAAAAATAAAATGGAAGGCAATACAAATTGCGGGGTAATGCACTGCAATGCCCAATATCGCAATTTAAATAAGAAAAATAGCTCCTTCCAAAAAAAAAAATTTACTGTGTTTTGTTTCTTATTATGTATTGGTATGTAGAATTAGTTATCATACTTGAATGGAAGAATAAAAGGATAAACATGTGCCTACAATCATGCTGAGACTTGCTAGTTTCACTCCATTATTGTGTAACTTGGCCTTCCGAATTAAGAATTTGAAAAAGAAAATCAAAGCTTGGATGGCAATAGGATAAATTAGATTACGAGTGAATGTTTGGAGTCAGAACTTTATAGCACTCAGGAGAGATATAGCTAACCTAAAATAGAATGTTTGGATGTTAGGGCGTGAAATGACCTTAGCCGTTAAAATGCCCTTAAAAATTAATAATAATAATAATTTATTTAAATGTTGTATAGAGCACATATAAAAATATATATATGTTAAAATGTTTACTGGGCAAGGATAAAACGCAGAACAAACTCACAAAATAAACACTTACAAAATTCAATTACATTTATTTAATTACCTTTGCGACTTTCTCCATAGACAAGGAATAATAACGTTCAACGCATTTTTTCTAAAAATGTAAATTTTTATTAACTTCATTGTACTTACAGTAGTCTAAAATCTTTGTTAATTTAATGCTCAGTAGCATTCTGTTCAAAATCATTTATAAAAGTAAATCAATAACAAAAAGGATTAATTAAACTTTTAAAAACGTTAAAATAGTTTCAAATACCCAGGGATAAAATTCTTTTAAAAACAATCTCAATTTCTTCTTACGATTATTCTTCTAATCTGATGACAGATATTTTTTCCTATTTAATAAAAGATTTCCATAATAACATAATGCTGTCTTCATTTTACATATCAAATCATATGCATTTATATTGACGATTATAATGGTTCCTGATAATATAAAATAACTTATTTATTGTTAAGTAAACTTAACCTAAATATACAATAAAATCACATTAAAATGTATTTTAATTAAATATGTACAATTTTATAGTGAAATAAGATTCTTTTGTAGTATATTGTGTTATTTAAATTTCTTGATGCTAAATTATTAAATTATACATCTAATTCAATGCCATCCCCCCCCCCAATTGGACAATTTTGGGAGACAACTTTTTATATTAATCTTTGCATGTATGGAATATTGTCAATGATGATATAAAATTTTCCATTCCAAGTGAATGTTTTGCTCGGTCCAGAATTATGCTTACCTAAAATTAAAATTGTCATGTTCAAATTTTGTCTTCTGCCGAACGTTTTGCCATTCTCGAGATGCAAAATTGACATTTTCTTGTCGATATCGTGAAAGTGAATAGACGAATAATACTCAACATTTGGCATAAGCATATCGTACAAGGTACCTCCTTTTAAAGGGGCGACTTGAAACGAAAATGTCCCTATTGCCCACTCTATCAAGCCGAATTTCGTGTACTGTGGTAGCTTGAAAGATCCTTGGATAGAAGATTGGAAAAATGAACAGCTGAATAGAATTCCATGCGTATAGTTGTCATGCAAGTTGTTCACGTCCGGGTCCGGCTGCCAAAAGACGGGCAACTGGATATCCACTGGTAGACCACCGTTCCAGACTTCCGGTCTGTTCGGTCGGTAAACTTTAACATAGCCATTCCTCACTTTGCCCTCTATTGTATGTTTATGTATATTAATAACAGTATTGTGGTACGAATAATTCTTGTGATCATTCACAAATTGTGAATAATCATTCTGAGGATAATAATTCAATCCTCGACTCTTTATAACCACCTCGACATCTCCATTCCAATAATAAGCTTTGTCATTAGTGCAAGACCAAGGCATTAAATAGCAGAAAAAGGGTTGTTTGTAAATCCACAGTCCAACGATGATGATGCAGGTGTCTTCCTCGCTGCTGCCTTCCACCTTTAAAGATGGTTGCTGAATCATGTTGAATATGAGCTTGCACGTGTAATTTTTATGAGGCTCCATTATAAACAAAGGAGATTGTAAATAATAAACATTCAGAGTGAAATTGCCTCTCCAATATTTTGTCTTTCCTTCTTTAGTTATTGGCCAAATAAATGTCCCTGATATACTGTTGTTAGACAAAATTCCTTCACAACTGATTCTCGGACTATTATCAAAACTAAATGGGTCAGTGATATTGTCAAAATTTACAGCCGATGGAAATTTCCCATCAAAAATTTGTATTGCCTTGCCATCATCGTCAAAGCCTAAAATCTCCCCACCTACTATTGTGGTTTTAATTTTATTGAAAATTGGCCTTGGCGATTCTTCGTTCAAAACCCTTTTGAACATTTTTTCATTCCCATCTGTAAAAAAAAAAAAAATAATAATTTCAGTTAAAATTTAATTTTAAAGCATATTACTTCAATTTCATGTAACCACGTAACACACAAAAAAAACTCTTACTTAATTCTGAATTCGTTTGGAAATTCTCAGGCATATACAGTTTCAACTTAATCTCTAAATTTCCATTCCAGTCGAACATTCGTCCATTAAACTTTCCACTTAATTTGATTGTACAACTCTCCGAGTTTGGTTTTTCCTCAACAGATGAAAGTTGTTTAGACGGGGCAAAAATAACATTATATTTATAAAGTTTTTCATGCTCAATGGTACACATAGAGCCGCCCTTTTCAGATGTAACTAGAGCGGTGAAATTCCCAGTCCAGATACTATTAAATATTGATAAACTGAAAGAGCCCGCAAGAGTTTTATTGCTGATCATACTTCCTTTAAACTCCAAACGTGTTTTCATACGGTTTTCATCAGGGCTTATAAAATCTGTGTTTATACTCATTGGAAATGTACAGTTGTAAATTTTTATGGTATTTCGTCTGTCCAAACTTGCCGTTATTTCACCTCCAATAAATGTACTGTCAATGTTAACTTTTTCAGATTTTTCAGATTTATTGTTTCCTGCTATGATTTTAGCAACATAATCTTCATTGCCATCTAAAATAACATTTTGCATATTATTAAATTATCTGATTTTAAATGTTTACCTTATCTCTACAAATAAATTATGTTTTGAGGATTAATTAAAGATAATAAAATGACAACATTTACAAGCCCATCACCACTATTCTTACCCAGTTTGACAAGTGGTACAGCTTTATAATTCAGTTTTTCTGGGACGGTAACGTTTGTTGCTAATTTTCTTATAATAAGTTCAGCATCGCCAGACCAGTAGAAAATCTTTTCATCTGAGCACCACCAAGGTGTCAAGGCACAGTAAAATGGTTTTTTATAGAAAGAACCCGCTAGCATTATCGTACAGCTTTCAGGGTCTTTTACGGTTTTCCCTTTGGGCGTCATAGTCGCCTTTTTGTTAAAATCGTTAAACATGAGTTTGCACTTGTAGAGCTTATATGGCTCGATTATGTCCAAAGATCCGCCCCATTTGTATTTCACAAGTGCAGAGAAATTCCCTTTCCAATATTTGACCACCGAGTTCCTCATGACTGGGAGACTGTATGACCCTGATAGTGAGTTGTTTACTGCGACCCCTTTCCACTCAATAATTGCACTGACATCATACCCATTCGGGTCTGTGAAGTTATCAACATAAACTTCAGCTGGCAAAGTACCATCAAACAATTTGACAAAGTCGCCGTTGTCATAGCCACCAAAAATCTCTCCTTGGACCAGTGTAGTTGATGCGTATAGTTTTATAACTGATGGCTTTGTCCCATTCCTGTTTTCTAAACTTTGTAACTGTCCTGCTTCAAATTTTTTGTTAAACACCTATTAAACATTATTTTTTAAAACCTGACTTTATCCTTACCCCGATGTCTGTGCGAATCTGACCACAACTGAAGGTTTACTTCTTCAAGACTATCGCATTTGATCTGATTATTACTGTCTTCCATGATTTCCATCACATACTTTTGTATAACTTCGATTGAATCTGAATTGTCACAAATTATTTTAGCCAATGTCGTTTTCTTTATTTCTCTCAGTTGTTCTACAAAATAATAATAATTTGTGTTATTGTATAAAGAATTGAAATGTTTAATATATTATTATGAAAACGGCGATATTGTTTTATTTTAACCTTTTGTAAATCCTTGCGGCTTTTCTTCTACTTCATACCAATAACGATCACCAAATTTGATTTTGTGAAATTGCTTTGCTATTAAGCACGTTGCAGTTGGTCCAAGGATCGCTTTTTCATCGGGATTTTCTGATAACGCCCCAGAATACAAATCAATATCCTTAATGTCCCTAATAGAAAAATATAGTCAATAACTTTTAATACAGAGGTAATATCTTCGATAAATTACTTGTAATATTTCTTTAAAACATGAACCGAATCTTTGTCCATTATGTGCTGTAAATCTGCAAATGATTCAACCTGAGGGAGATTGCAGAACTTCCTCCATTCAGTGTATCCTGGTAGACCGTGGTCCCGTCCACGCTGCAAATTCAGCGTCACAAGATCCAGTCCGCATGTCTTGTTTGTTACATTTTTTAAGTCTTGAAAAAGATGTTGAGTTGTCTGAAATTGTAAATAAATAAATTATTTTAATTAATAATTTTTATAAGTAAATTGTTTACCTCAGTGTTAAAAAATCGGTCAAGTTTATCTGTCCTTGTATTCATTGCACTGGTAATAACTGAGTCCAGACTTCCTGCATCATAGAGACGGAACGGATTGAACAGCATTTTATGAAGCAACACAAGCTCCGGTGACGTGGTATTATTTGCTGCGATTTTCATTAATTTCTGGAAAAAAATCAACCATGAGACGACTGGCCATTGTAAACTGACGTAATTTAGTTTACTGGAAGTAATGTATGAGCGAATCTGAAAGCTGCAGCTGCAAAATTGTTGTTCATTGAAGCGTCAGTATCCTCATTGTATTCATAATCTTCCGGGTTTAAACGATATTTCTCCATAGTTTCTTCGCCTAAAAGGGGCTTCAGGAATTCGTTATAAGTGATATGTTGCATCTGTGCAATGACAATCCTTCTAGACTCCTGATATATCTTCTCGTCCTGCCATTTTGGATTTAATATCGACAAATTTGAAGCTAGCCTGTTATGCTGCCGTGCCATTATGAGATGAAGTGAAGTTAGATGGAGATTTTCATTAGCTCTGCTGTCACCTGGAAATATTTTTTTGAAATAAACCAATCAACCAATCGATGTTTAAACTTACCCGCCAAAAAACAATATTTCCCCTTTTTTGCCTCCTCTTCTCGATTACAACCATCATTTAGATCGGTGGAAATCGGAAGAAGCTCTCGACCATCTTTTGTATAAAACATTCTCAGTTTCCCTCCTGAAAAATCTCTGAGATCGTTTGCAAGTTCTTGGTTGCTACCATAGATTACCGATCCGTCAAGATAGCTTGTGACTTGGTTAAGCTGTTGTCTTCGTCCTTAAAGTTAACTGTTATTGTTAAACACCGACTCAAAAATAACACTTAAAATTTACCAAATTTGCACGTTGGCGCAGGTGCGCTTCTCACAAATTCCATACATTTGATACCAAATTTGCTGTAATATGGATCATCACTGGATATGTTGACTGGATAACATTCAGGATGGTTTACTCCTCCACAGCAAGAAAGAAACTGCCCGTCCACACCTGAATCACAAAAATATAAAATCATCATAATTCATTAATGGATAAATAAATTGACCTTTATTGAGTGCCGTTGAAGTTATATCGTGATCTATGAATTGCCCCCAGACTGCAAACATGTATGTAAACTTAGGATCACTTTTGTACTCAGGCCTATGCAGTTTAAGGGATATAAGCCTGGATGATGGCAAAGATGTTTTGTCCTTGGCACATCTTGGAGAGCCGATTCCTGAAGTTAAAATTAATTTCTATTCAATTGAAAAATATTTTATTACTCATTACCATCGCAGTAATCAGCAGAAAGATCTCTTGCAAAAGGTCTCATTGCTACTCCCCACAGCATCGGATGTTTTTTATTATTGCAGTAACCATTTATCATTCTATATGGAGATTCACAATCAGCTCTTTCTTTGGTGCAGAATTCTAAATTCAGCCAGTTATGAGTTTTAATTTCGGATATTGTTTGCCTTTTCTCTGGATGATTTCTTTAAAAAGAACAGTGTGTAATGTTTAATGACTATTAATTAATAATTATTTAAACATCATGAGATACATTTTGGTGGGATCTTTAAATAATCTTTTTAAAAAAAATATAAAAATTATTACAACTGGTTATTTGTGATATCAAATAAAAAACCACCTTATTAAATGTTCCACGGCTCTATTCATCAAATAGCCTTTTTCTGTATAAACATAAGAACCGTTTTCCCCTTTCAAAGTCTGCTGGTGTCTGTAAGATGGACTGTTTCGTCTAATCATGGGATTTTCCCTGTCGAGCCTCTCCTTATGCTTTAAATCCATTTCGGCCAAATTGAAAGCTTCTGAAATTTCGTCTCGCTTCACGTCCAAACCAAAGTCCTCTTCTAGAAGTTTTTTGTTTCGTTTTTAAATTACAACACATTAGACAATTTTAAATATATATAAATTTTACCATTTTCTAGGCTTAGGGATAGAGCCAATGAACCATTTGTTTCAGCACTAAACGGATTTAATGGCTTGTCCTCCATTTCAAAATAAATGAAAGAAAGGATTATAAAAGTCATAGCTAAAATCACCCTTGGGGAGAGACAATTTTTTTTTTTAAACCGTAAAATATTACAAGGCAAAAGGGAAAACTTACAACATTGCACAACTAAGAAAATTAATTATCCCAATCTTGTTGTATCGTCGGAAATGTGATGTATATCCATTTCTTTGCTCCGGGCGGAGCGGTGTGCGTTCATTGAACATGTTTTAAAAACACCAAACTGTAACAAAATTTTATTAAAGCAGTAAAAACTATATTAATTGAAATTGTAAAACATTTCTTTTTGTGTACAGAAAAATATAACTCAAGTACTACTTTAACCATCTTTACAATAAGACATATTTAAATATTCCGCCATCAGCTCTCCCATACTAAACATTCACACTAATAAATACATTCACTCTTACTAGGGACACAAAATTACCAATATTATATACAATAACCAACCCTGTTTCTTCAAAATTAGAACAGGAAACCCAGATGTGGAGCCAAGGAATTGCACCATTTAATTAGGTGGAGTACTCAATATTCCTCTTTAACCACTTACACCTATATAAGTGCCCTAATTGAGGTCTCCTCCCATACAACGCTTTCACGCCAATAAATACATTTACTATCACTAGGGACAAAAACTACCAATATTATATCCAATAACAACCCTATTCCTCAGAAATTCAAATATGTTTCTATATATTTTTCCGCTTTGATATTTGGCTTAAAAAATGTGTTCATTAAATTAAATGTTAAGAAATGTTTAGGGAAAAGTGTTTAGCATATTATTACTGTCAAAACTTCACTCATACAGAATGACTGGTAGTTTATTGTCCTGAAATGTCTGCAAGAAAGATGCACTTTATATTCTGGGGTCCCCCAAGGTTTGCACTTGGGTCCACTGCTATACCCAATATTTTTTAATAGCTGTTAATAGCTTTTCAGAAGTTAATGATTTATTGCTGGCCTTTGATTTAAAAATCTTTTATACAATTAATACCGCATTACGAAGCTATTGTACTTCGAAAAAATTTACAAAAGTTTCATTCACGGAAATTCTCCAGGAAAGCGCAGCGTGAACAAACGAACCAAGGAATAATAGTTGGGCCGTTAAATTCAAATTTATCAATACTGTATAAATACAAATCCTAGTAAGAAAAGAAGATTTAACGCCGAGTTTTTAACAAATTCCACGATGGCGGCAATGTTTCGAAAATCGGCCATTGTCACAAGAAAAAAAAAAAGATGTTTTCATTAAAATCTGAAGAAACATTGAAACAATGAAAGACAAATAATTCGTAAAATATGTTTGTAACATAAAATGTAAAGTTATTTTTTATTTTTATTTTTATCTCAACAACTCGAGATTTGTAAAATGCAATCGTTGCCAGACCGACCCCCAAATCCAAACGTCGACTTACTAGGATTTACACCAGGAGCTCATAAGAAGCTAAGAGCCACTTGGGAAAAATATACGATTGACAAAGTATCTAAAAATAAAAACTCGTAGCAGTATCAAAAATGATTTTTTTTAATTAAAAAAAAAAAAACGTTTGGCCAAACAATAAGGTAGTGAAGTAAGGTTTAAACAGAAATGAGACCTCAAATGAACCATTATAAATTATATATTGAAAAAAATTGTTGTATTACGTAAAATTTTTTTAAAATAAAAATTATTGCCACGATTCATAAGTAGTAATATCACAAAATTAATAATTACTTATCTTAATTTAGCATTTTGAACGTCTGATTTAGAAAAAAGATGTGTTTTGTCATTAAGTTCCTGTTATTTGTTGGTTGATTGATCTGGACAAATAAATAACGAACTGATTCAACCGATTTATTTAATGATGCCAAATTTTTTTTTTTTATAAAAAATTGACCAAATGAATAATTTACTTTATCATTTGTTTAAATATTTTTTATTTAATTTTTGAGATTCTTTTAAAATTAACTACGACGCGCTTTTCTGAACATTTAACAATCATTGAATATCACTAATATTCCGCATAATATTTGTGTTTGAAATTGTTCATCCGCAGGTACACTGATTCTCGTCTACTTGACGATTTTCATCTTTTAACAAACAAGAAAAAATAATATTCTAACAACTCAGCCTATAAAATATACATTTTAAGAAGCACCGAAATCATTATAGAAGTAGGGCAATGAAAAAATAATCCAACCAATTCGAAAATTGGTCAACAATTTATAAAAACCGTCAGCCAGGATTTGTACCTTTTGGACAATTCGTGTTACATAAGAGGGGTGTAAAAATAACTTCCGGCCTTTTTTCTTTCCAATAATTTACACTATATTTCCGATCATTTTCAATTCATTAGCTAACAGATAAATTTCATATATGCAGATTTTATAGTTGACAGATTTTGAGAGTTGAATATGCTGTATTAACAGCATGTTACATAACACGTTCTAATAAAAATAAGTTTAAGAAATTATAAAATATTTTTCAGTTACATACTAAAATAATATATTTATATACATACATTTCTTTATTGTACCCCTCAATTCATTTTTTTTTTTTTTTGCATATTGTATAAATAAACATTAAAAAGAAAACACGCACGCAACGAAACATCGTAGATGAAATATTTCTACTGTTCTTTCTTCCTACTTTCTTAATTAAGGATTTAAAACTTATTTAAATATCTTAAAGACGGACTTACGAACAGTCGTTCAGTGCTTCGGACTTTTGGTAAGTTACGTAATAGGCGTTTGCTGTCGGCGCTTGTCGAAAACTGAACGGACTTAGCGCGTTAAACGTCTCGGCCCCTTGCCTGACGGGTCATCGAGACCTACCCCTAAATATTAAGACTTTATTAGCTTACAAAAGAGAACCAACTTATATGCTATTATTTAAAACAAAATCGACTATGTAATGTCAGAAAAACGTTTACTCCAAGAAAATTCCGTGTTTTTGATTTTTAAAAACATTTTTTGAAAATATTATCTTGTATATATTTCACAAATATATAAATAATTAGCTGGATTGTTATATGAAACTGAAAATCATACGTACAAATCAACCATTTAAAAATTAAATAAAACGAAATTAAACAGAACAGTTCCAGGCGGCAAATATAACTACATAAATAAAATCTCCCACCAAGCAGGCACATAAAAATTCAACTCGTACAATTTCGTCACGGGGATTTCGCCAATTTACAATACAAAATTTGTACCATTAGTGTTATTTATTTTTCTAAACTGTGCTTTCAGAATTTGTTTTGTTGTTTTTAACTAGCTAGACGGCCCGAGTTTAATAAATAATTTCTGCAATAAAACATTTTCTACGCGTTCTTTTCATTCTTCTCATTTTCCATTATGGATGACATTCAATTGTGTTGTTTTAAAGTAAAAATTACGAAAGGTTTAGGCTGAAATTATGCCCGTCTTGTTTTTTTATAAATCTTCTTGCTTTCCATTATGGATAATATTCAACAGTTTTTTGTTTTTTTTTCAGGAAAAAACTTCAAAAGGTTTTGGTTATAATTACGGCCTTGTTGTTGTTTTTTATTCTTCTTATTTGCCATTGTGGATAATATTCAATTGTGTTGTTTTCAAGTAAAAATTTTAAAAGGGCGTGTTTGTAATTTGCCATTATTGTTGTTTTTCATTTTTCTTATTTTCCATTATGAAAAATTCAACTGTTTTGTTTTCAGGCAAAAATTTCAAAAGGTTTTGATTGTAATTTTGCTCTTCTTGTTCTTTTTTACTCTTCTTATTTTCCACTACGGATAATATTCAATATTCAATTGTTTTGTTTCTAGGCAAAAATTTCAAAAGGTTTAGTTGTCATTTGCCCTCCTTGTTCTTTTTCGTTCTTCTTATTTGCCATTGTGGATAATGTTTTGATATGCTGTTGCCCAAAGGGTTGATATGCAACCCCGTATCAGTAGAGTATACATACAAATGTATATGTGCGCATTAGTAACTGAATCTAAATGCAAAGATGTGGACTGTCTAAGTAAGTTTGGAGTTGTGATGTTCTGCATCGTAGTCTTTTTAAAAGTATATTAACGCAGTTTATAAATGTGAAGCATTTTTCAAAAATCACTCTGGGTACTTGTTAGAAGAAGTAAACAACAAATTATTGAATTATGCATAAAGTAGATTGTATTGGAGTAATTCACTTTGTACGTCCTTGTCACAACTTTTGATTTGAGTGAATTCGTTTTCATCCTCGATTGTCTTCATTATTTTCTAAATTCTTTAAACCATTCTACCACTTACAGCAGTCAAGTGACAAGTAGTGTAAACATATAAAATAGAAGTCAGGTGTTACAGTTAGTGGGTTGAGAGTAAAAGCCATATACAGGTTGGGCTGAAGTACAACAGCTTGTATACTTTCGATATCCCATCTTATATGCTTATTTGGTCTATCTTTCTTGGAGGTAGTGGCTCAAATATTTGATTTTATAGAAACGGTACAATTTTAGAAAGTAAGCCACTCTGTCATATACAACTGGACCGCCAAACTACAGGTTCATAACCCTGCAGATCCTGAGAGGAAACCTTGTATTATAATGTATGACCAACACTGAAGACGGTGAAATGTATCTGACTGGCCAAAACCCATCTAGGCTATTACGTATTACCTCTGTACAATAAGAACTTCATTTAAATTTTATTCATGAGAATGTCAATTCAAATGATTTTAGAACTTTGTATTCTTGATGAAATGTGTTTTCAGGCATCATCTAACTGGCAAGAAAGTAAAATAAGCCAGACATTCAAAAACAGTTAGTTGTTTATGTGACAAATTTACACATTAGTAATAATAATACAAAAATTATATAATGTACAGATTTTATACAACATTAAAACAACATTTAAGTAAAATTTAACTTCTTTTTTTTGTGATCACATTAAACATATTGAAGAACAGTGAAAAGAAGGCAGTTGAGAAAATCAATATAGATGTGAGTATAGCCTGTGCACATATGAACATTAGCTTGGGCGCAAAGACTGACCAGACGAACAGATGGTGTCTCTCAAATGTGACCACCACCATGTAAAATAATGATGTAACTGCTGAAACAAACAGCATTGTTGAGAAGCTCTTTATCGCTGAAAGACTGAAAAAAGAAAAAAAATTACAAAAAAGGAAAACATATTATACTTCAGGCAATTTATACTCACTTATCCTTTCTGTCTAATTTCTTTATGAGTAAGACAAATGACAAAATAGGCCCTGAATACATGTTGAGAGTTACATACAATCCTGTTGTGACGATGTTGTATTCCTCGAGGCCTACGTAGCCGGCGGATACGTCAATATTTGCGATGCTGTTTGAATTCCCCTGGAATCGAAACATCCGCTGATTAAAACTTGCAAGAATTTCAATGGGAATGAATTTCCATACCTGGTAGAAGTAAAATAGCATTCCTATGCAGAAGTGAAAGAAAGCTTGCGAGTAGGAACATTTTGGATGCACTTTTGAAAATGCGTTTGAAAAAAGCAGTATTGACGGGAGAAGAAATACGTTATGAGCTTTGGAAAGTAAAGTGATAACACATATTAAACTGCTTAAGATCATATCTGTAAAATATTAATTATCATTAAGAATTATGTGTAGAGATTAGTGACCGTTAATTGATAATTAATTATAATCAATAATTAAGGCACTCTCGACACGACACACAAGAATGGCACACGTACTCAGAAGACAAACCCTTTGAGCCCTGAAGATGATCTCAATAAAAGATCGAAACGTTGGCACGATAAAGAAAATGTTTTTCTGAAACCTACATCACCCCAGTACGCATCTCACAAATTCTCAATAATTATTGAGAATTATTTTAATTAATTAACTTCTAACCTAAGGTCTTGGTTCAGATGAAAAAAGCAAGTGCCTCGAGTGATATTCAAATTCATGACCTTTGGCTTTCGAGGCTGTTCAAATCCTGCTCATGACACTTGCTTTTTTTATTTAAACCAAGAACCTACGTGAAAAAATTAATACAGTCAATTATGACTGCTAAATGTTGATTAAGACTTATAAAAAATATACAAATTTTCATGATTATTAAATTCACTAGTTTTTGTGGTTCGCTTGACAATTAATATCTTTCAATTAATTAAGGTTTTTAGTTTAGATAAAAAAAGTCAGTGTCACGACCAGGATTCGAACCCACGATCTTCGGCTATTTACACCACAGCTCTTTATAGCTCAAGTGGTAGAGCATCTCAACCCCACCTTTTGAATTTTCCCTTCATTTTGTCATTTTTCAAATGTCGTGTAATCTAATTGATTCTCGGCGACAAACGAAATGGCCACGGAGAGCTTTAGTGAAATCTACTTCATTACACTTCATTACATTTATTAGATTTCATGGTCCGCTTGACTGATGAATCCCACTGATTAACTTTTCTTTTAAAAAGCAATAAATGTGAGTATAAAATTAATTATAATTCTTTTCTTATTACAAGCATGGTTTTAACTCGAGAAGATCTCGCCTGGGCAGATGCTTTGGACCCCAATGGACTTAGTATCTATTACACATTGTACATAGTCCAAGTCCTAGATGTGCCATGCTCTACCATCCACAGTGACTATAGCAATTTAGGGCCAGTGGAAGTCTTGATCCTAAGATCCTTAAGAAGGTAGTGGTTGAAAGACATGTACGATTGCTATAGGTGATCATTTTATGGCTCTTACAGCACTACAGAACTGTCATTTAATAACTTCCTTGAAAGGCAATTAACTCCAAATGGTTCATAATGTAATTCTCTAAAACAACCGCCAAAAGGCTTTTGTGAGAATAGCCTAGTTTCTAGACATCCCGCATCAGATTCTTTACTACTGGAGAGGCAGAAGAAGCCGGATTCGCAAATCAGTATCTTAGTTGGATACCATGGACCATGCTTGAGTTACAGCTTTTTCAAGGTCGACTGTTATGGTATTGAGTAGAACCAACATCAACATCCCTAACCAATTATCGTACAGAATGGACCAACTTCGTGTTAATGCACAATAATTCTCAATCATATGTCGCGTTGTACATGTAGCACCCATTACTTTGACGATGTAGGGATTACCACAGTAAATTCGCCAGTATGTTCTCCTAACATGAATCCTATAGAAACGTATGGGGCAGAGACAGGTTGGAAATCATTTGCCACCTCCAAACCACAACGTCAAACTAAACTTGCTAATGAAAACGATCGAATTGGGATTGATTAAAAGTTATAAGAATTGTCAACCTAGTCTTGATATAGTAAGCATTTTAAGTCCTTAGTTTTAAAAACTTACCAGATATTTCATTGTTTCTCTTAGAAGGTTCTTTCTCATAAAAATAAATAAAAACAGCAGTCCTTATTGATGACAACACCCAAAACACTCTTGCTTCTGTTATTCCCCTAAAAAGTAATTCTACTAAGTACTTCACACATTAAACAAATAAGTGAAATGATTTACCTGGATGCTTCTTTATGTACAAAACCTAAAGTACACGTTCCGACAGCAATTTTTTGAAGGAATATTGCAACTAACTGCCCGAGGGCAAGAAAACAGTCTAAATAATCTACAATCTTTCTTTTGTACTTGAATCTTTGGCATTGGAAGATGAAACAAAGACCTAAATAATGTTCGTATTAAAATGAGAGGATTTTTAAAAACTAATATTTTATTACCTATGACATAATAAATTGTCAGATAATGTTTATGGTCTGTTGAATTCAACCAGTCGCCGATGTCGGGCAGATGGGCCCACTTATCACCGGTCTGGTTCAGCTTCCTCAGAAATACCTGAAGTGCTAATACTAGAGAGAAAAGGAGATACTGAGAAGGCAACAAGTAGAGGGATAGTGTTGTTACTGCGAAATACCAAAATTGATGCTCCTCTTCGATGAAGCTGCTTGAAGTTAAGGACGCCAAGTTAAGGATAAAAACCGAACCGAGCACTATATAGATCGTGTCTGGCCTCAACCTGGTCCATAATTTTGAATAGGGAAAATTTGCACTGATGAGCAAAGCGTTGTAGAACATAGTCGCGAAAAGACAAATAACTAAAGTGCCGTGTTTGTAATTAATGGTGCATAGTTTAGAATCGCATTCATTTATCATACAGCAGAAGTAATGAAACACAACAAAAATCAAGAAAATCAGGAAATTTTGTGCATTGAACTTCTTAAAATTAAATTCCAGAAAAGCGTTACAGGCCAAAATAAACAGCACCACCTGAAAACAAAAATAATTTAAAAATCTATGTATTTATACAGGATTGATTTTCTAAATCATTTCTTTTAATAATCACAATGAAATTATATACAAGACACAAAAACATTTTAATCAATAAAAGTAAATATTAAACTGTAAACGGATGGTGATTTTCACACAAATTGATCTTGCGTACAGCCTACTTTCCACATCATCATGATTGCCAAACTAGGAATAAGGAAGGTGACATGACCAATAAATGTACTTCTAAGTATTTCGAAAGACTCCTCCTGCCAAGCTAATGTTACACTTGGAGCTAGTAATCCCACATGGCCAGTTCAGCTTCAGATCTCTCACTCCTGTTCTCATCAACTAGGACTGTTACTGAAATATTAGGCACATACGAGGAAAAGAAAGTCTGTCTAGCTGTTTAAGGCATTTCAATTGTAGCACCCCGGCTTATTAATAATACTGAAGCCTCATTTTGATTACTCCCTGTACGGCATCGCACAATCCCATCTTATGGATTGAAGATATTCAGCGTGCTATGAAGAAGTCCATTCATGTCTTACAGAATTAAATAAAGAATAACACAACCTTCTCTTTTTAAGCGATTTCCCAAAAAGCCTGCTTTGCTATTGACGTTGCAATATTATAAAAACAAAATACCACTAAAGAAGTTCATTCTGTGTTATAGGACCAAACAACTTAAGCAACTGAGGTAAAATGGAGGATAAAAGTGAACCCAACGAAGTTGCAAGATGTCTAATTCTTCTCATGTCAAATTAGTAATTTTGTTGATGGTGACTGTAACATCTACTCAATTGGTGCGATGACCCGAGACCAAAAGCTAGCATGGTAAACCCATATCAAAAATATTGCCACATGGAATTTGCATCAAATGTTATGCACTAAAACATCTTGGCAACAAAACCATCCCTCTGCACATAAAGTGAATCATTTACATAAGGCAATAATGGTCATCAGCAACTGCAAATTAAAAAGATGCAAGCAATTGAAAACCTTATCCAGTAAATAGAAAATGCTCCAGAGTATGTTCAGAAGCAAAATATCCACAAAGACATTTCTAATATCCAGTGCACTACAAACCAACTGATGCAAGAAATTCACCACAGCCAATACAAGAATACAAAGATGACTGAAAAGAAAAAGATAATCCAAATTATCTAAATGTTTTTCAAGTTTGAACTACCGGGTGAGTCGGGAGTTGCGAAATAGCAAATGAAGCCTTTCAACTAGTTCAACTTGATCTCGTGTAGCAATCTTGTTAAAAATTGGTCACAATATGTAGAAATATTTTCTAAAACTAAGGAAATATCAAAAGTCTAGAAAAAATTCAAAAAAGTATGTTTTTATTCTGGCTTTTCAAGTTTCTG
>CM077104.1:28499766-28511605 GCA_039619505.1 Cimex hemipterus | reverse complement strand
AGCAAATGAAGCCTTTCGGCTAGTTCAACATGATCTCGTATAGCAATTGGTCATAATATGTAGAAATAGTTTCTAAAACTCAGGAACTATCAAAAGTAAAAAAAATTCAAAAAGTAAGTTATCTAAATGTTTTTCGAGTTTGAACTACCGGTTGTCGGGAGTCGCGAATTAGCGAATGAAGCCTTTCGACTTGTTCAACTTGATCTCTTGTAGCATCTTAAACTTAATTCTAAAGTTAAATTCCTTATTTATTGAATCTAGGTTTGCATGTTTTGGCTATGTATTGGTGTTAAATAATTATTTATTGCAAGCTACCAAATTTAGTAATAACCTCTTTAAGTGCGGAATGCTGCTGGCGTTTGTCAAGACAAGTTTCAAGTTATATTTTATATTTATAATACCATCACAATTGTAATAATAGCACAATGAAGTTAAAATATTTTACAAAAAGTAAATTTTACTGTTACAAAATGGCTGAAAAGAATTAAACATAAAAATCAGATAGCTAAATTTTCAACAGATTGACAGCACCTTTGTTTCTGGCAATGTGTATCCCATTATCTAATAAATAATAAAATATTGCTAGTGAATTGTTGTAGTTTACTTTTACAATCATTTTAGTGTCTATCCTCGTTTGTTTTATGTCAGGAATTTTTTTTTTTTTGTCTTCTATCCATTTTCAGTACTGTAATTGTTGCTGACCAATATGATTAGAAAAAACCAAACTACAGATTCATCATGTCATGAACATACCTTATAAGTCAGTAAATTCTTACCTGTAATATTAGAATAGCTGCAATCAGCAAAGTATAATCATCAAAACTAATGCTGTTCTTAATGATGACTGAAGACATTTCATTTTGTGCATTTGAAAATCTGATAGCAGCTGGGTAATAATCATTGTTTGTGTAATTACTTAAGACCCAATTTTTATAGTATTGTACTCCTTTTGTAATTTCATGCTCTGAAAAATACCTATATTTACTATTTTACAAACTTAAGATGGCTGTTTATTTATTTTTACTACCTATTTCAGAAATTGAATTGCTCGTTCTGAACAGCTCAAACATCCTAAGTGTGTTGTAATGTAGGGAATAAAGGGCTGTTTTTCTGTCCAGGCCGGAGAGCATCCTCATGTTAAGTTTTCCAACACTTCCGCCTGGAATGGGCAAACCGAGTAAAACAGACAGTAATGGTGTAAGATCGACTTGTTTCACTTCTTCATGGCTAAAAAGAAACGAAAAATTATGATATCCAAAATGACAAACTACAATAAGAGAAATTCACCTAAAGCTTGGATCGCATTTATAATTGAGCACAGCCAAAGGTACTAGCACTTCGGATAACGAAGTGCCCCCGTGTCCACCTGAGTCTTTCATGCCGTGGTCGCCGCATATTACAAAGATGCCCGGATTCAAAGGATCTTTTATCTTCAGCCCTGAGTCAATTTTAGCAATAATCCGATCCATTTCTAGCAGTTTAGGATTAACATGAGGACTGAACGGGCCCTCGATGTGACCAATATGATCAAGCCCAAGATAATGGAGAATCATGATCTCCCAGTCGTTTGCTTCAAGCTCATGATCGATATGGCGTGTTATGTTGTCATCCACCTGTATGCATTATGGAAACATTGGCATTCTGGGAAAGAAGAAACTTTATATATTCTTGTCAGAATAAGATAATGTTTAAAATTATTAATTTGTACAAATTTATTTCCATGAAATCTACTTTTTTTTTTGTAAATTTATATTGAAACTTCACTTTAATAGTGTTGGTTTAAAAGAATCATACTGACATAGGTTTACCTCAAAAAAATCATTGACATAGAAAGAAGTAGTGCCTTCACTTCTCAAAAAACTATTTGGAAATAGTTTCAGCCATGTATCATCTCCGTAGAACACCGCCTTCAGATCGGAAGAAACTGCTTTTGAAACAATGTTGTCATCCTTGAGTATTACGCTGCCAAAATTGGCTATCACATCATAAAAGCTAGATATCGCCCCAGTCATTAACGCCTAGGGATCAAAAGGCAATCAGAAATTCTCGATTAAAATGTAAAATTTATAATTAGTAATTACTTTAATTCTTGGCAGAGTTACTGTGGGTGGTTCGACTCTAGCCTTGAGAAGGCAGTTTTGACGAAGTTTACTTGACAAATATGGCATGTTTTGCACAGACTGAGGCCCATCAACAAAATCATACCGGAGTGCATCGATAACCATTAAAACGATCCGTGGTGTCCTTTGTTTATACAACTCTCTACGGGCCAACCTAAAAAAAGACTTAAGAAGAAATCCAAAACTAATAAATTAAAAAATTTACCTTAAATCGTCAACTTTTTCTGGAAGATCTTCTACACTGGAATGTGCACTAATAACTCTTTCAGGAAAAAATCCATAAAGGAAAATATATATGCCTATGACTTGCAAGAAACACAAATAAATTATTAAACATTGCTCTTTAGGCATCATTTAAAAAAAAGTTCTGCCCAATTTCATATTTTACTAAGGAAACCAGCATCATGAACCTAGAAAAGAAAAACAACCTCAGGTATTGCATAAAATAAAATTAAAGAAAACTTTCTTAAACAATTTAACAGTTTCAACCTCCATATAGAGAGAATGTTTTTGTTTTGTTTTTAATTAATTTATTTTAACAATGGTATTTCAACTACAAGTTTATGTGAATCCTCAGTATGGCGGTCTACTTGGAAAAAAAAGAAAAAACATTTTGTATGTATGCTGGGTTCGAATACAGGGACGCTGGATTCAAACCCAGGACCTATACCATACATTGATCAGCACCGTGTCAATGTCTAAACTGTTGCAGCTACCAACTCCCCCTGAAGAAGTAAGGATGTTTAGTGGATATAACCTGGCAGTATTGGGCCCCTAGTGAGATTAAATGTATTTATTGGTGTGAATGTGTTGTATGGGAGGAGACCCTCAATTAGGTCATTTATGTGTGTGGTTAAGGAGGAATATTGAGAACTCCAGACAGTGTCCAACCTAATTAAATGGTGCAACTCCATGGCTCTATATCTGGGTCTCCTGTTCTGGAATATTGTGTACTCCATCGACCCTCAATGAGGTTATTTATATCAGTTTAAATGGTTAAGGAGGTATTTATATACGTGTAAATCTACTCAGTGTTCCACATAATTGAAGGGTGCAACTCCTTGGGCCTCTATAGAGAGAAAGTGGGATGCCATCCGATACGAGAATCGTGCATGAGCACAGCAGCAAGTATCTGAGTCCCCTGTTCTAACTATAGAGTAAAAGGGTTGCGTTATATTGTATGTCTCCTATCATACCAGAAACTAGGGGAGTTCTCCCTGAGCTCTGCAGTAGTATACAACACCCCTAGCATATAGAATATATTTGTTAGTATGAATGTGTATTGTGAGAGTTGATGGTGGATTACCCCGTCGATCATCTATATAAGAGATTAGTTGTATAATAGGTGTAAAGGGTGATGGAGGAATATCAAGTACTATACTGCCATAAACGAATGATGGGATGTAAATAGGATCAAATGTATTTAAAAATGAGTGAAGTGTGAATTGGTTTGGTTTTAAGAATGGATTGTGTTGGGGTTGAGATGACCTAGTCTAATCAGTACTTGTTGGAGCCCAACTCATGGATAAACAATAAAAGCAATTAAAAATTTTTTTTTTAGAAAACTGTCCATAAATATATAGGCAATTAATTTAAAAAAATTAATAATGACTAAACTGAGTTTTAATTCAGTTCACTTGTTTTTCCCTCGTCTTCACCGTGGCACGGTCCCTCCCACCTCACTGTAGTGTTTACATGGTGGGATTGTATGCAATTTGGCACCGGTGTGTGGTGATTTAAAACAGATGGTGCCTACGCAACCTGTTCTGCCATTGGTTGCTGTCTCAGTACTCGGACAGGTCTGGAAGAGAAAAGGTGGACAAGTTGGCTAAGATCGGGATGCTGCAACATCCAGACTTAATCACTGTGATCTGGCTCTCTGTAGTTAAAAAATATATAAATATGAAAAATTAAAAAAAAAAAAAAGATCAAAAGTAAGTGGCATGTTGGTGGGCCGGATCAGCAGAGAAGCTAACAACCGCACTGTTGAGCTATGCAAGGATGTAAGGTTAACACTCACACAAAACTCACTAGGGAAGTACACCTCGGTCTTTCAAGCAGAAATACATGCTATCAATGCTTGTGCTCTGGAAAATCTTAAAAGAGGTTACACTGACAAAAAAAAATCCTCATAAGATCAGACAGCCAAGCAGCTATCAAAGCACTGGCATGTACAAGGATTACATCAAAATTAGTCAGTGAATGCATCCAAAATCTCCAAAACCTGGGAAAAAACAACAAGGTAACGGTATCCTGGGTGCCAGGGCATAGGGGAATTTTGCGTAATGAAGAAGCAGACAGACTGGCCAGAGGAGGATCCGCAAGACCATACATAGGCCCCGAGCATATCCTTGGGATATCAAAAACAAACGTAGAATCCTCCATCGCAGAATGGATCCAAATAAAACAAAGAGAAAAATGGATAAACTCTAGCAGTGCTAGACACAGCAAACTCATGATAAAACAACCCTCACCAAAGCTAGCAAAAACACTACTACAATTGGAGAGGGCAAATCTCAGAGGAGTGGTAGGACTACTAACCGGCCACTGAGAAAACATCTACAAAACATAGGCATATATAATAGTGATCCCATTTGCAGACTATGTAATGAGGAGGAGGAAACAGCCACTCATATCATCTTCGAATGCGAAGCAACGGCTCAATGGAGGTTCAATCTGACGTGCAAAGCGACTCAGAGAACCACATTGAAGCAATAACTTGACTTGAAGCAATGACTTGATACTTCTGAGAAAGAGGATCGAGTCTATTGACTAAACCAAGGAACTAGGAAGGTACAATAAGCCAGAAGGTTGCCTGGGGCACACAAACCCCACTTCCTAGTACCCTTGCCACCATTCCATATTCCAACACTCACACACTTTATGCTTGCTTGAACACTGAGAGGGAGTATCTGGGTCTCCCGTTCAAATTCTTGGAAGAAACGGTGGTTTTACTGTTCGTAGTACTGATATTTTTATTTCCTATAGCGCGTTTTAACAGTTAATATATTTATTAGCGTGAATGCTTCAATTTTTATTAAATTACAAACTTATATTACAACCTAAATAAATACATATTAACTGATGCTTCATAAACAAGCTTATCAACAATCTGTTTTTAATATTTCTATCTCTATTTAATAAAATACTTACACACCATTATTGTGTTGGGGATAATTGAATATTTTATGCCTTTTATTAATTTTTCACATTTTTTAAATTTTAATTTAATGTTTTGAAGATTGTTCGATTGTTTGGTTCAGAGATCAAATTATCAAAAGTTGAATTGAACGTTATCTTGAAATTATCTTTTTGAGGTTTCAAACGTCAACTTGGATTGAATTGACCGCCTCGAAACGTCAAAAGTAAACGTGACGTCAATCGAGGAGTAAAAAAATGTAATAATTAAAATTTCATTATAGTAAGCATAAGATCAAAGTTCTTTCATTGTTAAAGCATATTTTCCTTTACTTTCCCAATAGTAAAAAAATCCAAGATTATAAATTAGTAAAATTCATGACTTAAAATAATTAATTAAGCCTTTAATCTCCTTGCAATCTGTCTAGTTGTGAGACAGCCTTGTCAACATCTCACACGATATCAATTAAAAATAAGTTTACTCTTACTGTTCTGTCTGAATTTTACAATTCATTTGGCTTCATAAATCATAATTTTACTTGCATGGAAGCTAATACATTTTTTGGATTCTCTTCTACTGCTACTGACCTTATGTCTGACAGAACAGTCTTCTCGTAAACCTTTTCTCTCAATTTCAGATGGTTTACCCCAATGTTCTATTCTTGGATATTTACTATTTTACATGTCCCTAAATAATTTTCCATAAGATTCTTCTAATGGGGGTGAGATGAATAAACATACTGCAAAGAAAGAAAAACAGTCCCAAATGAACTATGCACACCCTTGGGCCATGGTAGCAGGCCTTCAATGTCATAAATTTCAGTGTCATAAATATTTTAGTTGCATGTGTTTTGTGTTGTTTATTGTATCGAGTGTATTGATTTTCATGAATTCCCAATTACTCTTAAGAATATTGTTTATGGTTTATACTTGTTATTTATTAGCGTGAATGGCAGGGTTTTACCCTGAGGAATACTCTGGAGTAGAGAAATGAGAAAAGAAATTAAAATCATTTAAAAAATGTAAAATTTACCATAAATCTTTTTTTCATATTGGTAAACCTATATTGTTTTCTATATTTCAAATCTTCACTTGGGATCATTGTTTTATGTTATTTTTGTACATTTTGACATTCCAATCTTAATTAAACCAAGCAAATGGGAGAAAAATAATTTAATAATAATAATATATATAATAATAAGATTTGCTTATTTTCCTGTTAATCAACGCATCATCATTTTGTACATAAAAAATTTACACCAAATCAAAATTATTGCTTTATTTATTACTCTATTATGTTATTCATTCTACATAGATTCTCTCTTTAACTTTGTTTATTTTCTGATACTCTTTTTTTCTCTCTTGGATTCGAATTCACTGTTTTTCACGATTATATGGCTTAAAATTCCAACCTTTAAATAAGACAAGAAAATTGGGAAAAATGCATTTCATTTAATAAAATTTAGGGCAAGTCTTTTGCTAATTTTCATGCCAGTCAATCGATTTATTTTGTAAATTAAGTTTCCTTCTGTTAGCGTAAATTAAGTTCTTTTAGAGTTAGAATTTCTAGCTGTAATAAATTAAGGCAAATTTTTAAATTTTATTTTAGTGCATAAACAAATTATGTTAAAAGAAAACGTTCAGAATGACCGTGGCAATATTTTAAAATTTCTGTTAAATTTTGAAATTATGCTTGTTTTATTGTAAATTATTCTAATATATTACTTAGAAATAAATAATCATTATTATTATTTCAATTTATAAAATTGTCTTAACAAAATGGCCGAATATCACTTAGGGTATTGCAAAATTATGCTGAAAATTTTACATTTTCACGGCCTTTTACATTTTTACGTCGTTTTTAGTGACATTTTAAGTAGAAAATTACTTTTGGATAATAAGAGTAATAAAAGAAATTTGATATGTGAGTGTAAAGATGAAATGTCAACTTTTTCACCAAGGTTCATGCAGGTGTCGCTGGTGGTTGGCCTAGGGTCGGTGTTTTGTTGACGGAGGTTATCGACTATCGTTATGGAAACGGATATGTTTTGTCGGAAAAGTCTTTTTTCCCGCTGGCCCTAAATGGAAGACGGCGGCCTTCTTCTTTGAGGATGAGACCTTTGCCGTTCACGGGTTGACCTCAGTTTGCAGAAATTTAATATGTCATACGAAAAGGTGAGGCTTTTATTTTTAAATATTTCGACGCACTACAGTTGTCATGAGTCAAGTCGAAGAGAAGAAAAAAGACACCGGCAATGCAGAACGTCAAAATGAAAAATTAGTTGTAGTTTTAGAGAAAATTGCAACAATGATCTAGCTGGCACAATTCCAAATTTTCAAAATCATGTTAATACATGTTTCTCTATACTTTTTTATACGTAAAATAAAAACATTGATTCTTTGAATGACTTAATAATTAACTTCAGATAGGGTCTCTGATTGATGATCCTATCTCAAATTATACAATTTGCTTTGTGCACAATTATCATACACTGTATTAATATGATAATTGTCTCATTTCAATAAACAGTTTTTAATTAATTAATTAATTATTTTAGGAGTTGTTCAGGCTGGATCAACCCCATGGGGATGGTGAGCTGTATTTTGCCTGGCAAAAAGGAAACGGTGTTTACTTGGCCACTGTTGGGAATGATTATTCTGTTGCCATATTTAACAGGCAAGGGAAAGTCCACGAAAGAATTAAACTACCTGGGTGAGTATTGATAATTGATTAATTTATTTTTGTCAAATAAAAAAATATTTTAAAAAAATCCTAGTCTGTTTAGAAGATTTTGCATGTCGATATGTTTTAGCATTGCACTTTTTTTAGTTTGTCTTTAAACAAAAGTTATGAAGATGCAAATCAATAATCATTCATGCGCAGAAATTATTCCATTAAAAACACCACATAACATCAAAATAAAACTGATTGATAAAATTATTGATCGGAACAAACATTGAATAAATCCAATCTATTTACTCGATAAATGAATGGTGCCAATAGAAAAAAAGCAATTAAATCACATATTTTTATAGGTTACAAACTAATAAGGGGGGGGGGGTCAGTAGCCACAACAGTTTATGTGTTGACACAGTGCTCATCACTTTAAAGGGCGATATATACCAACCCGTAGTGTGTCCAGCATACTGGTTAAGATGGAAAAAAGAAAAAAAAAATGGTTACATGTATTATCTATATAAGTTGTACAGGAATTGAGTGGAATGGGCAGGTACACTGTGGCATTAGTGATGTTTTGGTGTATTTACAAAATATGTCTTAATAGTTAAACTAGCTCATTGTTGAGGGTATCAAATTCTTTTTAGTTATTTTATTTTTTAATTCAATGGATGCACAGCAAATTTACTTTTACCAGAATAGGGTATCCCTTAGGTACGGCAAAAGCATGTTGGTTTATTTGAATCAACTTTTAAGGTAAAAATTTGTGGTGATTAGTGACAGTTAGTCGATAGTTATTCAGAAATCGTGAGATGCGGTCTGGTGTGACGTAGGCTTTAGAAAAACATGTTCTTTATCGTGCCAATGTTTCGATCTTTATTGAGATCACATTCAGGACCTGGGATTTACAAACATTATTTAAAATGAATAAATGTTTTATACAAATATTGTATTTGTTTAAATAATGTTTGTAAAATCCCAGGCCCTGAAATGATCTCAGTAAATATGAAAATGTTGCAGGATAAAATGTTTTTCTAAAAACCTACGTCGCACCAGATCAAATCTCACAATTTCCGAATAATTAAGGTAAAGGAACGAGGTTCAAATCTGGTGGCTTTGAATTTGAAACAGACAAATGCACAAATGGGCCTTCTTTCCAAAAACACCAGTACCCTAAGGGTTCATATAACATCATATGAAATATCCTTGTTAAAAAAATGTAAAGCATATAAATGAAAAAAAGAAAAAAAAAAAAAGAACTTACATAAGCAAAAATGCATACAGATCAACCACTAAATTTAGACAAACATTTTAAAATAAAAACCTCAAGATTAGGATGTTTACAGACACAATATACAGATAGGATGTTGTCGTAGGCAGCAATATTTCAATACATACAAAAAGTGATTTTTTTGTTTGTTGTAGACAGTGCACGGGTTTTGGCTGGGACTGTGATGGAGATTTGTTGGGTCTCATTTGTGATGGATCATTTTCAATTTTATTCTGGGATTCAAATACTGGGAAAAAGTTTCCGATAGACACAGGTCTAAGGGATAGTTTAACCGTTATATCATGGGCTTTGAACGAACCAATTGTGGCTGTCGGGAGTGCTAGGGGAAACCTTGCCATCTATAATCACCGGACTTCTAAGTAAATTTATTCATTTTTATTATTTAATAACTAACAACTTCTGATATTTAAAAAAATAAACTAGGAGGATTCCAGTGCTGGGAAAGCACAGCAAAAGAATCGTTACTGCCTCTTGGGGTAGTACGAATGTCTTGGCTTTGGGGTCTGAAGACAGAACGATATCAATAAACAATTCTGACGGGGACACTTTAAAGATGTTCCAACTTTCGGCAGATCCATCTGCCCTGCAGTTCACCCAATTTCAATCTGATGAGAGATCATCTCCTGATATGATGGTAACAAACTTGAAAAGCTTTTGTGCCACTGGCTTTGTGTTTATTTATTTATATTCTTAAATGTGTAATGCATTCAATTATTCCAGGTTAGTCTAATAGTCGGTAAAAAGATGTTACTTATTTACAATCTGCAAGAGCCCGATGATCCTATCAAACTGGCCTTCGAACCAGTTTATGGAAATATTGTAGCATACGAATGGTAAGTGATTCTTTCTTAGAGGTTGAATTAAATTTACATATTAATTTTATGCTTTAGTTGTTAATTAACAATATAAAATACTATTGAAATAGTACACTAAGTAATAGATCAATTGCCACTTGCATTAATAAACAAAATGAATTTTTTTTTTTTTAATGGAAACTAAGATGAAATGTGCACTGCCTAGAATTTCTGAATAGATTATGAATGGAGTGTTAGATTTCTGGAAATAATAACAAACTTAAAAAAAAAAAAAAAAAAAAAAAAAAATGCAGGGCTGCTGGATTCAAACCCAACATATTATAAAAACTTTTTCCCCCCTGAAAAACTGTGGCACTCTACTGTCTGAACCCTATCGTGCAGAAACTTATTTAGATAAAAAATAAAATATTAAATTAAAAATAGGTAAAAAAAAACCTTGGTGTGACTTTTATTTATTGTCATGGGCATGACAGATTATCATAGGATGTTTTTTTTAGGCCAGAAGAGTGAAAGAGACTGTAAATTCACTTGGAAATGAATGAATAAGTAAATAATGAAATAAGATAAATAAATTTATCTCTCCGATACAAAAGACTTGTCCAGTCAAAACTCTTTTTTTTTCCTTTTTTACAACTTTTCACTTATTGCTGTACTCTCTACTCTTTTTCACTTAATCACACATATACTGTATATATAAAATTAAAATATTTTTTAATAATTGGACAAGATTTGTATTAAATTTACGAAAAAAGCACATCTTGACACACAAGTTCATTCTGGGTATTAATTTATACAATTACCTTAAAGTCTTATGATCTCTTATTTACTTATTTAAAATTAAAAATAACCAGTGCCAATCTTACTTGTTCATTATTATTATTATAATAAAAAGCTTGCATCATAGTCTCAAATCTATGAATGATTCTATATCTTTCATGGCATATTAGGTTGGCCTACTCCCTGTGGGCTTTCAGGCATCATGCTTCCATTTTTTTTTTTGCAAACAATCCATGGTCTTGTAGCTATTCTCTTTTTCATCTTTCTTTTGTACTTTTTTTTAACCTACTTCTCTCCTTCATATATATTTAACTATTATTACTTTTTGTAAAAAAAATAATAAAATATATTTCCATTTCTAATTTAATTTAGTATCGTTAAAAGGTCGTTATATGCTAAAATGTTTCTTAGGCCTGAATTTGTTTTTGGGTTTTTCTATTTTTACTCAAATGCCTATAAATTTGACGTAATTTATCTTATACACTTTTCAATAATTGAATTGATATACTCATTCCATCATAATGATTGTTTTATATATTTCTGCGTTTTTTAATTAAATGAAATTTACTACTCACGCAGGTGGGACTTTTGCCTCTAGAAGTAATTTTACATCTGGGTGCGAGGGTTCTCACATATTGCGAGTTTTATTTATTTATTTTTGTTGGCGGTAAATGAATTTTTCCTTCAGGGCCGAGTAAAAACTCAGTACCGAATCTTGAAAATCTATTGGCTTCATAGAACTGTGTGGCTATTATTGATTACTGTGCGAAAGTAATGATGGCCTGAATTTTCATGTCGTATGGATAAAATGCTATCATTTGGCCGGATTTGTGTTTGCTCTGTGTATGCACTCTAAAAATCCACTTATTCTACAGCCATTTTCAATGGAAAACGCATTCCATCCTCTGATATTGTGTGCTACCCTGAACTGTACATTAATAAAAGTCCAATGTGGAACCCACATAAAAGTCGAAAGGCACAAATCTTAACATTTTTTTTTTTTTTTTTTTTTTTTTTTTTT
>CM077104.1:28407850-28499666 GCA_039619505.1 Cimex hemipterus | reverse complement strand
TGAAATTGAAGTTGATCAACGAAAAAATTCAATTCCTATAAAATCCTATCCGTCCGTTCAAAAATCTAAGAAAAATGTTAAGCTTCCCTTTCTGCATTTCAAACCAAACAATCCACAATGACCTCCAGATCCCATTTTTACCTGACTATGAAATCCCAATACAAAAACTTTGACAAAAATTTAAAACTTTACTCCATTCTACTTACCCAAGAGATTTCTTGTCCCAACATTCCTGGAAATCAAACATGTCATTTAAAGTGATTGTTGGCCAAGAGATCTCTTGCGAGATTGATTGCCTCAATGTGAGAGAGAGTGTTACTGTTGGGTGACTTCTTTGTAACATGCTAAATTTCATGCCAATTATCACATCATATTTGTTTGTTACGACTAAAAATTGCGGTTGAAATTTTTTTTTTCATTTTTGATTAAAAAAGCTTAATGTACCTTCACCTACTCAGACAGGGCTTCAAAGTTGACTTGGACTAGGACAGTCAAAAATGGCAAAGAAATTCGTAATGTATAAATAAAAAACAAAATTCGAATGTCATTTCATTTTAGGTATAAGGATGGCTATATACTTCTTGGATTCAGTGCTGGTTATTTGGTATGTACTTCTACTAACGCCAAGGAACTTGGAAAGGAGTTGTTCCAAATGAAAAACCACCATATAAGACTTTCATACCTTTCAATCTGTTCAGTACTTTCCAAAGTCGCTACTTGTGGTGATAACAAGTTAGTTGTTACATATTAATATTTTCTTGTTTTAATTTTTCCATCTAGAAAGTTATTTTGTTTATAGTGTCAAAATTCACGAGTTGAAAAATCTATCAGATGTCACAGCTATAATAACATTGTCCGATGAATCGGGAGTTGATCGCGTCGGTTGGAGCGATGACGGCCAGCTCATTTGTGTAGCCACCAACACAGGTTCTGCTGTCGTTTACGTTTCCAGATTGGCCAGGCTGTACGCTTGCCATACAAATGTCATAGCAATTTTGACTAGTCTTTCTCATATTACAGTGTTCCTGGTCAAGGTTTGTTTTATGTGATTCCATTTATTCTTTGATATTTTTTTTCGAAATAGAAAACTTTATAAACATTTCATGTATCTTAGGAAAAATCTATACCTGCTGTTCATATTTGGACGGAAGTAGAGCCAAGCCTATTAGCCGTCGGCCCTTACCACCTTGTTGTCGGCATGAACAACAGAACTTGGATCTACGATTTAAACGGTGATCCGCCTATGCCCTCTGGAGAGCCTATGCAATCTCTTTCCTCGACTCCTTCACTTCTTGGTGATAGAGAATACATGGGAAATGTAACTAACATTCATTTAAATGCTGAGTATACAGCAGCATTATTTGCAGGGAAACTTCATTTACACCTAGTAAGTCCTATTTTGTTAGTAATGTATTTTATTTATTTATATATATTTTGTATTAGACTGAAAGTGGAACTGGAAGGAGTTCAGGACGCATAACTGAAGAAAAGGAAATGAAAATATTTCCAGAACCAGGGGAACAAATGAACATTACTTGTCATGCTTTGACCACTGATTTTCTGGTTTATGCTTCAGATGTAAGTATCTCTAACATTTAATTGATGGTCTCTAATGTTAAGTTTTTCCAATAATCTTAGAAAGTTCTTGTTTGTCATACCTAAAAATTATATTATCTCCTAAGCTCTTTATCACACAATACTTTTTTTTCCTACTCTTCCTATGATATATTTAAAATCTGTAGTAATATTTTTTGGCTGCTTTATGCATTTTTTTTTCTAATTTGACAAGTTTATCAAATGGCCTTATGGTCTTTCCGTATAATTTTGGAAGAAAGGGCGTGAAAAAAATCCTGGAACAGAAATTGGACTCGAGACCGCCAGTCCCCAAAATTTAAAACATTAATAAACATTTTTGCATGGTTTTTGGTATTTCTCGAGGCTTGGATCTTAATAATAAATTTAAAAAAAAAGTCTAACTAAAAAGGATTCTTTTTATTAATTTCTCCCAAAATTTGAAGTCTCTCGGAACAACTGTAAGGTGTAATTTTGGTTTTTGATCCTTTTGTCCTAATATTTAGTTGTAGTATTTATTTATAATGTAATAATATATAATAATAAATGTATAATAATATTTATTTATAAGAAGTAAAGAAATAACCAAAATTTAGATTCGTTAGAACAAAAACTAACAGCCTAAAAAACTATCAGGAATGATTTTGACATGTGGGACTCTGCACCACTGCCTTAATTAATTACACATAATTGCTAAGTATTGAATATTTTATCAGTGTTAAATGCTTGATTTTTTTGTATTTAGCTTGGAGATATTAGACTATTTGGATTAGATGATTGGAAGTTAATCAGAGAATATAAGCATTCCATTTCTATAAAAGGCCTTTATTCGGATCTGGTAGCGACTAGAGTCATTATAATTGACAACAAGATGGAAGGCTACCTATATTCGCCCGTTCATAACGAAATGGTACTTATACCCGAATTTCCCACGACAACGACTGGTGTGCTGTGGGACCAGTGCCCGGCTGACAGAAATGTTTTTATCGCCTTCGACAGTACAACCGTCTATACGTTCGTTCACATCAGGGATTCAATAGACGGTAAGTTAACGATAAGTAGATTTGAAACGATTTTGTCATTTTGTCAATTATTTTAGGACCGAAGATCGAAAAGGTCGGAGAGACTAAACTGCCGGTTGATCAAATTCCTTTGCTTCTTCAGAGAGGTTCGATAACTTTGCAGACCCCGGGCGGTAAACTGACCAATCTCATTTTAACGACTCATAGCAATTCTTCTTCAATAATTCACGGCCAAGGTGATACAATGAAGGCTACCCTTGAAAGGCACGTTGCACTGTTGAGGTAAGTGTAATTAGAATTAAATTAATTTACAATAATTAAATGTACTTAAATAAAGTTTAATAAAGTACAGTGTTGTTAAATAACAAACATTATAATAAGTAGCATTGTGTAATAATCTTTGGTTAAGTACATTTTAGTTTTTTAAAAAATTTCAGGTACAATGATGCATGGAATACATGCTTGATTCTTAATAACAAGGAGGATTGGTTAAAACTTGGAAATGCTGCCTTGAGGAACTTAGATATTGAAACTGGTATGATCATTTTAATTATTTATTTATTTTAAATAATCAGAAAGTATCACTTGAATATCATTTTTTCAGCATTGAAGGTTTTTAGACACATTGGAGACATCGGGATGGTTACATCTCTTCAGAGTATCCAACACATCGAAAATAAAAAATTAATCTCCGGACACATTGCAGAGATACTCGGCGAATTTGATAAAGCACAAGTTGGTTGATGATTATCTGTCGAGTTTATGCTGTTATTTATGTACGATTTTATTTATTTATTTTTTTAAGACGCTCTATCTTGAGTCGAGTGAACCGATTCAGGCACTAGTCATGAGGCAAAACCTTCTGCAATGGGATCAGGCGTGACAACTAGCGAGAAATCTTGCTCCTGAACAAGTCCCCTCGACATCTTTAGAATACGCAAACCAATTAGAATTAATGTAAGAGCTTTTTAACTTTTGTTTAAACATTGAACGCTTTTATTTTGTTTGGGTTTATAAACTGAAATCTTTACAGGGGAAACCATGTCGAATCTTTAGTACATTTTGAGAGAGCAATTGTTGACAATCCGATCAGCATACCAGAGATTGATATCCATAATGAAAAATGCCGTTCCGGAATTGCAAGAACATCACTAAGAGTAGGAGATTATAGGAGAGGAATGGCCATTGCTAATGATCCAACTTGTCCTGCGCCATTGAAACTCCAGTGCGCTGAAATAATGGAATCTCTCAAGGTATATTAATATTGAAACTATCTGTATGGGACTTCACTGATTGATTATTATTAATTATCACATTCAGAAGCACAACGAAGCTGCGTTACTGTATGAAAGTACCGGGAACTTTGACAAAGCTGCAGCGAGTTATATAAGTTTGAAAAACTGGAAAAAAGTCGGACAACTTTTGCCTGAGATTTCTGATATGAAAATATACAAACAATATGCTAAGGTATTAGTAAAATTTACGTTTTTCAATGATGAATTTTAAAATTTAAATTTTAAAAGGCCAAGGAGTCGGACAGCGATTTTCAAGCTGCAGCCCAGGCTTATCACGCTGCCGGCGATGTTGAAAATGTCGTCAGGCTTCTTATAGAAAAATTAAACCAGCCTCAAAAGGCTGTGGCTTTTGTTCAAGAGAGCAGGAATATCGAAGCCGCCAAGAGGGTCGCAAAGTAATTATAAAATGAAAAACTCTTATTACTGAAATTATCATCAATGTTATTGTAGGTTTTTTGAGAAAATAGGAGATTATGCCTCGGCGTTAAAATTTCTTGTAATGTCCCGGTCGGAAAATGAAGCGCTACGGCTGTGCAAGGAACACGGTTTAGTTGAACTTTATGCTAACATTGTCACAGAAGAAATGGGAGGGAGCGAAGAAGGTGAAAGACAACTCTCTGCACTGGCCGCCCACTTTGAACACCAAGGGAATTTAATGCTGGCTGCTAAATGTTATTACCACGCTGCACAATTTAACAAGGTTTGTATTTTATCTATTTAGTTTCTTTCATTTCTGGCATAGTTAAATTGAATAAAAGCTTATGGTTTTATTTACAGGCATTAAGAACGTTGATTAACATAGCAAAAGGAGACCCTAATAATCAAGAAGCTGTAATATTGGCCATCGAAGTTGTAGGTGCTGCAAATGATGATGTAATGGCTAACCAACTTATCGAGCTCCTTTTAGGTGATTTAGATGGCGAAGCTCGAGTAAGTACTATGTTTGAAAAGATAGGGCTTCATTGATCACACACTTTTTTTTCTCTCTTTAGGATCCAAAATATGTTTTTAAATTATATCGTGCAAGAAAACAGTACCGAGAAGCAGCAAAAACTGCCATTATTATTGCCAACGAAGAACTTGCTAATGGTACAGTTATAATTATTTTATTTTAAAAGAAATTTTGTTTTATCTCGAGCTATTTTTATTTAGGGAATTATAGTGTTGCTCATTCAGTTTTGTTGGGCATGTGTATGGATCTGCATGACAACGGTTTGCCCGTGACAACAGAGCTTATGACCCTTTTGACCCTGCTTCATTCATACAGGCTAGTAAGGTTGCACGTGAAAAGAGGAGACCATTACAAAGCAGCTAGAATGCTTCTAAGAGTCGCGGACAACATATCTAAATTTCCTGCCCGTAAGTTTCTACTGTCATTTTCATTCAGACGAGATAAAAAAAACAAACAAAAAAAAAAAAAACAATATATGATTTACAGACGTTGTGCCTATTCTGACATCTACGGTGATTGAGTGTCACCGTGCAGATTTGAAAGGAGCAGCTTTCAACTATGCCGCGATGCTCATGAGACCAGAACACAAGTCGAAGGTAAATCTAGTTCAATATTTTGTATCTTACTGTTTTAAACCCCCCCCAAAAAAAAAAAAAAAAAAATTTAGATTGAAGAAAAATATTTGAAAAAACTTGAGAGTGTTGTGAGGAAACCACCGAAAGGGCCGGATAATAAAATCGCCATTGACAAGCCTGAAGAAACTTCTCCTTGCCCTTATTGCGATTATGATTTGATGGAATCCCAACTTACTTGTCCTCAGTGCAGAAATAATATACCTTTCTGTATAGCAACAGTGAGTTGATTTTCTTTAAATTTATCTATACAATCAGTTATGAATATACAATTTAAAATAATTAAATTTTTCTTTCAGGGTCGTCATATTGTAAAAGACGATTTTACTGTTTGTCCAAATTGTCAATTCCCAGGAATCAAATCAGAACTATTAAGGTACTGAATAGTTTTAAACTGTAGCACTTTTTAAACATTGGGTTGCAAAATAACTAAATAGCATTTTTTTTTCTTATTGGGTTGTCCGGAAAATAATGCAGGATTTTGGTATTAAACAAAAAAAAAAGAAACTAGTTACTTTAAAGCAATGTTCTTTAATCAAAATAATTTCCCATACTCTCAATACATTTCTCCCAACGTGTTGGTAACTTATTAATTCCGTCTGAGTAGAATTCAGAATTTTTAGAATTGATAAAGTCAATAAATGCATTTTCCAGTTCCGTTTGATTTTTGAATATTATGTGTTGTAAGTAGTGGTCCAGGTGTCTAAAAAAATGGTAGTCAGTAGGCGAGAGGTCCGGAGAGTAGGGTGGGTGAGGCAAAGTTTCATAGCCAAGCTCCAATAATTTTTGTGATGTTACACGTGACACATGTGGTCGAGCGTTGTCATGCAACAAAATGGGCCCTTTCCGATTTCACTTTTCCAATCGCCTTGAAGTGGTCAGCGACGGTCGTTTTACTGACTTTGAGTTGCTCTGCAAGTTCTCGAACAGTTGTTTTGGGGTTTTCTTCCACCACTGATCGCAGAACATCATCATTAAGAGAGGAAGGCCTTCCACGACCTTCTTCATCTTCAAGGCTGAAATCTCCCTCCCGAAATTTTTTAAACCACCTTTGCACAGTGCACTCATTAACACAACCCTCGCCCCAGACTTGGTTAATGTTTCTAGCCGTTTGGGCTCCGCTTCGGCCGAGTTTAAACTCGTAAAAGAAAATCGTACGAAATTCTCGCTTTGACATTATAAGGATGACTGAATTATTTCCAAGTAGCGGAATGCTACAGAGGTAAACAAACAATATCATTTGGAAGAGGATTAATAAGTGTTGACATTCATACAAATGAGTAATCCTGTAAACGTAAACAGAATATTTTATATAGATTTTTTTTAATGAAAACTTAAAATCCTGCATTATTTTCCGGACAACCCAATAGCATTTTTTTTTCTTATTTTGATCTATCACTTTTGTGTTTTGAAAAATTTACTTATTATTGTTTGCATACTCTTAAAGGGGATTAATGAAGGTATTTTTATTTGTCAGTTTCATTTGAGATTTTGTATTTTTACAAGGTGTTTTGCTTTTTTTTAATTGGAGGGAAAAATAATGCATTTTCATCATTTAATTTTTTTTAATTGCTGATGTGATAATGCTTTAAGAAAAACCACCAACCATAAGCGATATGCTCAGTTTTGAAGCAATGAATTTTGATTTGGAAGGTGCTCTGACGATCCTTATACTGTTGATAATGACCAAATCAAGCTTTTGTCACAAATAGCCAGCATACAATAGCATAAACGATCCTAAAGTCACTTAAAATATCTTAGAGCATCATGTTTGTTGGAGCGATATATGGGTTCCTCCGTGTTAATTGAAAATAATTCATTGGACTGCAGATGTATCTGTGATTTTCTCCTAAAACTCGTAGTAAATGATCCAATTTTCAAAAAGATTGTTAGCTTGACATGAAAATTGGGTCCTTTTTAACAACGTTCAGAGGGGGAAATCGTAGAGAAAATGCAGTGACCCACCATCGACAACTCACAAAGCTAGATTATATCTCAGTACGCATTCAGTGCGAGTGGGGGTGCTTTATTATGAGCTT
This sequence comes from Cimex hemipterus, assembly GCA_039619505.1. Classification (NCBI taxonomy): domain Eukaryota; kingdom Metazoa; phylum Arthropoda; class Insecta; order Hemiptera; family Cimicidae; genus Cimex; species Cimex hemipterus. Next base: position 28,492,154 of record CM077104.1, on the reverse strand, counting down.
CTGCTCCTCCAAATCGCTGGCTCTAGTGTGTACTGCTTAAATTTGGAGAAGTGTCAACAATTGACCAAAAATGACAGGTATAGGATAACATGCCCCACGTGCCTTACCAGACAGAAATTGGAGCTTGGCTGAGGATGTGCTTCTCCGCCCCACCCACTGCACTCGCCTGACATTGTTTCTTCAGATTTTCACTTCATTCTAAAAAAACATTATTAATGGGGAAACTTAATTCACTTACTACAGAAAACACCTCAACGAGTTCATTGTTCAAAAACCTGAAAAGTTCTAGAAGGAGGGAATTACAAAATTACATGGAAGATGTCAACAGGTAGGGTAACAAAGTGGCTACTTGATTAACTTTATTTACCTGAAATTTAGACTTATTTTACAACCCAATATCATTATTTCATTAAGCCAATTTGTCATTTATTATGCACAACATGATTCCATTTTAAAGGAACTTTTCTCACAGTGTCAATAAATTATTCAATCTTCCTTTATATTCATTAGGTGTCTCTCGACTACAAATGTTTAATTTGTATAAATAATTAATCACTTTTGCCATTGGGTTTGCAGTTTGTTGGAGTCTGGCGTCAGATGTCCGATGTGCAATGAGAAAATCAATCCCGATGAGCTGAGGGTCGAGATTGATTTCGAATCGTATTTATCACAGATCAACGATGAATAAATCGATTGAAAATACTAGTATTAAATAAAATACATATATTTCAAAAAAGTACACTTATAAGATGTGCAAATTGGTAATTATCAATTTTTGTTGATTTATAAATTGTTTTAATCTTTTGCTGCCAAACTGCAATTTTTGTTGCCATGCAAGTGCCTTATAAAAGTAATAAGCTGGTTGTTAAATATTTTTTGATCTCATTTTATTACTTTATTGTAGATCTCATTTGTCTATTTTGAAATGGCTCTTTATTATTGTGAATAATTTTACCACTGAAGACCAAAATAATTATGAAAATAAAATCTCACATTCCGTCCAGGAGGCTGTACTTATGTTAGTTACTTAGTAAACTATGTACTATTTATTGTGATATGTAGTATTGACATTGTAATATATTTTTTTGAGTGATTGAATAAAACATCATTCATTTTACTGGATTTAATTTTAAAACCCTACAACTGCTATTTGAAACTTTAACAAAAGACTTATGTGGAATTTAAAATAATAGAACTAAACGAATGATACAAACTAGATAGTCAAGAGACAAACTTGACAGCAGACCGAAACTTATTACAAAACAGTTACACATCATTACTACGCTGATGACTCATCACTGACTTGGAGAGTAAACAAGTCTGAATGAGACAATTCATCAAAAGGCCTGGGGAGAACATAAGTTTCCTTAAGACCACTCACCACTGGTCAGGAGGGGGGAGCATATAGGCCCCTGTACTATACAACTCAACATTGGGCCTGGGAAGCATATAAGCTAAAATGAGATAATTTGTCATTGGGCCTAGGAAGCATATAAGCTCAAATGAGACAACTCGTCACTGGGCCTGGGAAGCATATAAGCCCAAATGATACAACTTGCATTGGGCTTGGGAAGCATATAAGCCCAACTGGGACAACTCATCACTGGGCCTAGGAAGCATATAAGCCCAAATGAGATAACTTTTCATTGGGCCTAGGAAGTATATAAGCCCATATGAGACAACTCGTCACTGGGTCTAGGAAGCATATAAGCTAAAATGAGCTACCTTGTCACTGGGCCTGGGAAGCATATAAGCCCGAATGAGACAACTAATCACTGGGCCTAGGAAGCATATAAGCCCGAATGAGACAACTAATCACTGGGCCTAGGAAGCATATAAGCCCGAATGAGACGACTCATCACTGAGTCTAGGAAGCATATAAGCCCGAATGAGACAACTCGTCGCTGGCCCTAGGAAGCATATAATCCCAAATGACACGACTCGTCACTGAGTCTAGGAAGCATATAAGCCCGAATGAGACAACTCGTCACTGGGCCTAGGAAGCATATAAGCCCGAATGAGACAACTCATCACTGGGCCTAGGAAGTATATAAGCCCAAATGATACAACTCATCACTGGGCCTAGGAAGCATATAAGCCCAAAAGAGACAACTCGTCACTGAGTCTAGGAAGCATATAAGCCCGAATGAGACAACTAGTCACTGAGTCTAGGTAGCATATAAGCCCGAATGATACAACTCGTCACTGGGCCTCGGAAGCATATAAGCCTAAATGAGACAACTCGTCACTGGGCCTAGGAAGCATATAAGCCCAAATGATACAACTCATCACTGGGCCTAGGAAGCATATAAGCCCAAAAGAGACAACTCGTCACTGAGTCTAGGAAGCATATTAGCCCGAATGATACAACTCGTCACTGGGCCTCGGAAGCATATAAGCCCAAATGAGATTACTCATCACTAGGCCTGGGAAGAATATAAGCCCAAATGAGACAACTCATCACTGGGCCTAGGAAGCATATAAGCCCAAATTGCAAGAAGTCGATAAAGATGCCTTCATAAAACAACACCTTCATGCAAACCCCCTAGTTAACACCTTTTATACTGAACCCTTCCTGACAATCCTCAAAGTCTACTAAAACATCACAATTTCACCATTTCCTCCTAGTGAGGAAAACAAATAGTGCTGCGATAAGAGTGTAATTAATGGATTTCTATAAAAACAACAAAGTTACTCTGATGTAATGTAATAAACAAATAGAAATAAAAATAATAATTTAAAAATTTATGAACTCGTCAAAACCTGCTATAAATTTCATCAATCAATAAACATGCAATAAATCTATTAGTACATCACTTCCAACCCTACCTGAAAATCCTCCGAGATGATTGAAGTGAAAGTGGCCGAAAGACCTTCCCATTGAGTGAAGATTGAAAAGATTTCAGAGTGAAGGAGTGTTGCCATTGGGCAACTTCTCTTACAAGAGTCGAAAATGATGAATTCAACTTATATGAACGTATTTACTTAATAGAGTATTTTCAGTTGTAAATATAGAATAAATGTATTTAAAAAAAGTTTTGTTTTTTTATAAATTAATTGTGCCAGGATTGAATTGTACTTGAAGAACACAGATGGACATTCAAACTTCTTTATTTAGCTAAATAATGTTAAATCATAATTGTGGCAATGCAGTTTTTAATATAAAATTATACATTTCTACAGGAACAAATGCTACTTACATTATATACAAATTTTTATATATTTACTAGATATCCACAGATAAAAAAAAAACAATAATTAGACAGTGACAGTTCTATGCATTAAGTCTTATTTATAATACACGTTTCAAATTATTCAAAATGAAATTAGCTGCCTTTCAAATTTTTTAAACTTTCCCAATAAATACATTTGTGTCACAAAATTATCTAAGATTTTCCAAATCAATCAACCTTATTAAGATTAATTTTTTTTTAAACTACAATGCAATAAATTAATGCTTATACCAGACTTTGCACGGATTATTGTGCAAATGGTCGGTTTGGCAGTTATGCTGATTACCAAATTATCATATTACAAATCAGCATTATTATCTAACATTAAATACAAAAAAATATTGAGCTATTACTGTGACGGTGTTACTCAACAATGACACAGCGTTCCACGTAAATGTTAACTCCTTAACATTTGATTGCACTTGATTGTTGGTAAACAAATAAATAAAACAGAAAAAAAACCATAACATTCCACTTATTTTAAATTTGATATAAATTATGAAAAAAAGTGAGGGTGCTACTTTAAACAAGACATTCTGTGATTCCTTTGAAAAATAAATAAATTTCCATAAATACAATTAGGAGGTAACAATATAAATATTTTTTTCTTGGAAGAATATAAAAAAATTTACAAAACAGAAACAATCTATCATGATAGATGATAAATGAAAAAAGAAAATTATTGATGATCACAGTTTAATAATGAAATGTTCAACTATCTCAGATGCAAAAAAAAAAAGAAAAGTAAATGGATGGAAATGAGAAATGATGAATAAATCCAATGGTGACAATGTTCAGCTGCAACGAAAGTACTGGTCCACAGTTTAGATGATCGAGGTGATGAGCCTGGCCTTGAAGTTGACTATCCTCTCGCTAGTCTGGGCGAGACGCTGCAAAAAACACACACATTCAGCAGGGTATCGAAGAATGATTATAAGAAGTTATAATAATTACAAGAATGAGGTCTTGGATGAGGGAAGCTACTCCTTTGTTAGCGACGACAAATAATCTTGTCAGAGGTCCGGGTACACCTTCTCCGTAATGTCCTTCCTTGGGTTCTTCAAGTGCCGCATGTCCTTCTGCATGTGATTGCCCGCTTCCTGCAACCAGCTGTCAATACCCACATTTTATTGATTCTTGATAATTCTTAACGGGAACGATGATTTATTCAAGGAGAATTCCAATTTTTATGCACTCACTAGAAAATTTCTATAGTCTGAATGGCATCTCACCAGCTTTTCTTTCTATTGTTGGGTTTGTTTAACAGAACTTTTTCACTATGTTTCTTTGTCGTAGCATAAATTAAGCAATATTTCCTTCAGAATATTTTATTCTATTGCACAAGCATAATATTAATTTTCAACTACGTTTTTAGGTTAAAATAATATTTTAAAAAATTAGATTGAGTTGTGTATTCGACAAGGGTCAGTTGAAAAATATTTTTAAAAAAATCTCTTGTATTATTTGAATGCTAGGTTTGCTGCATAATTGACAAATATGCTGTTTCTATTGATTTTTTTTTTTTTTTTTTAAGAAAAAAGTTGTATTGTGTATTTTCAGTGTTCTGCAGTATATGGTTGATAAATATTTTGAAAAAAAAACCATTCTTGTATTATTTATAAGTTAAAGAATTTTTGGCCCGTTACTCTACCAACAATGTTTGCATCACAAATGACAAATATGCCATTTCTACCGATTTTTTAAGGGGAAAAAAAAGGATTGCATATTTTCACAGAATTTACAGGAGATGGCATGATTGGTTTTGGCCCACTACAGCATCAGTGTTTCAGCATAAATGACAATTCTGTAGTTTTCAGAGTTTGAATTCGAAGAGCAATTTTAGTTTTTCATGTTTGCCATTGAAAAGAAAGTTGTTTACTTTGGTGTAGTCGAATAGGCCAACATTATGGATTTGAGAAATTTGACATTTCTCTGATTATATTAATCAAAATTTATAACAACTAATTAAAACTTTTTATTAAGTTTTATTTTGTACACTTGATTGTCAGGGAGCAATGTACAATCTAGGTGCAAGCTTTTGACTTAAGAACACATTCGGTCATTTTAACATAGTGCATATTTAAAAATGTCAAAATGAAACAAATTAGTTCGATTTTTCTAAACTGTGTTATATAAAAAAAAAACCCAACATTTTCGAAATGTTTTGGGGCCAAGTATTTTAAAAATTGTTAAAACTATGATTACGATTATTCAAGAGATTTGTTCGGGAGTAGTTTACAACCGTAAATATTCACTCGATATAATATTTATTTACAAACTGTATAGATTGAAAATGGGGAGAAAAAAAATTATTTTGTAAGGATTAGCTAAATCATATTTTACTGAAAATTATCCAAAGGATTAGTGAGTGCAGAAAATTCGGAGCTTCTCCTTTGATTGTGCTATTAACAGACGAAGGTTGCTCATGGGACCACAAAGGTGTATAAATGAATCAATTTTAAGTGTGGGAATGTAGGGCATGGAAACGGGAGACTTGGAAATAGTTGCAACACTAATTCCAATGATTTTTTTTTTCGGTGAAACTCAATTGTTGTTTCGTTCACACTTGAGTCTTAATATTTACAATGTAACAAGCTTATTAATCACCGTTTGAGAAAATGGATATTGGATAGAAAGGTTTTTATATAAATTTAAAACGAATTTTTATCTGACTTCGAATCGCGACATGCAGAATACTTACTTTTGGGCCTATTGTTGTGTTTGGATTATTTTATTTTTTTGTCAATTTCTTTGTATAATATCAAATGGTAGTTGATTATTGTCATAATGTCAACAGTCTGTACACATTGTCTTGCTAGAGTCCATAAGGGAGTGGTTAAAACGGCCATGTTGTTTTTAATACAGTCAGTCAAATTGTCAATTTTCACTAAGGAACAATGTCGTAAAAAAGGAAAAAAAAAACAACGAAGAAATTACGACAGGTATAAACGAGAAGGTTGTTAGCTATTGAAGTGAAAATTAGCAACAATTAATTGAATGCACTTTGTGATAGGCTTGTGTAATTTACTAGGCGTGGCAAAGAGAAAGTGTAAACGGCTTAAATTCGGACACCCGCACAAAAGATCAAAGTTATAATCTCAAATGTTAAAACTTTGAAAAATGTTTATTCTGACCAGTGAGTTTTCGCCTTTTGGCTATGTGTTTTTTAGTTTGCTGACCTTTCCCTTTCAAAACAAGCTGTGAACTTTAAAAAAGCAACTGGTATTTCGCTTTCTGGTCAGATGAAGGCACTTATCGCGCGATACGGATCAGAATCGACTGTCTTCTGTGTTCTATTGAAAAAAAATGTTTTGGTAGTTATAAATAAATTGTTGCAAACAGTTACAAAGGCTTTCCATGAATCTCCTTCGGTCTCAGATTAGCGGGTTGACGAGGGTTATGGGATTTATAGAAGAAACGGAACATGCAGCAGGGTTCGGGATTGGCATTTATGTTCTTTTTTCAAAAAGTTATAAACCACCACCTTAGAAAATATGTGCAATTGAATCTCCATTCTTTTCACTCTTTATGTACAAAATTAAGAATCAAGTGTGGACATTTTTTAAAAATACGTTACACCAATCGTGTCTTTCATGCTTTATGAAAAGTTACAATTACTCTGAAAATAAGAGGAACAAGGATTTTGGGAGGACCAAGGAGAATTTCAGAGGGTGTCGTCAAACCTTCGCAACTATTATGTAACAATTTTACTTTCTTTATACTTTGAATGTAAAGAGACAAAAATTAACAAGGTTTCTCCCAAGAGTTGTTGCTTATGCTGTAGGCTGTGTGTTTAAAAGATTTTTTCACCAGTATCAAATCAAAAGCCCAGAGGGTCAAAAAATCAAAAACTAGGTTTACTCCACCGTTATTATATTTGAGAAAGAAATCGTTCAAACTCATGTGAACGATTAGTTCGATTCAATTAAAACGTTTTTCTATTGCAGTAAATTCAAAAGAAATTAATAACAGATTTAGTCAGAAAAAATTATATAAAAGACAAATTATAAAAATTTAATTAATTGAAATTCAAAGGTTAAATTGTAATTTCTTATAAATTTTTCAACGTTTGGTTTGCAAGCAAGAAAATTCAATAATAACTAAAATAAAAATAGATCACTAGAATCCAAAAGTTTCTGCTTTTTATCTAATAATAATACGCATAAAACAAAGAATGATTTCTCTCTAAATTTAATAGCAATTCTGTTTTTTTCCTTAAACGATATGGATCCCCTCCCCCCCAATGTGCCGCCAAGTATATAATTTGATTTTTAATTTTGTTAAAATTTTAAATTTTGTGAGGTTTTATAGTGGATATTTCGTCAAAAGTGTCTCGAGTTGGCCCAAATTCTCCAACCTACTTGCACCGCAAGGGTAAATAAATACTTACTCAATGAAACAAGGAGAGCTGTCAGGTTTACTTTGCCTTGAGTAATTCTATGTTTTCAATGCTAATTGAGACACTGTTCTCCTTTTGTAACGTAGCTCTCAATTCACTAACAGTAAGTTTGATACAAGTTCTGAGTGCAGTTGTGAAATTCTATTCTTTATCCCAAGAAAAAAACAAAAACAAAAAAAACAACACGTTTCTGTTGAATAATTATAGAAGTTTAAACAATAAATCCACCTGTAAAGTATGAAATGTCAGTACTTATGATTATCCGTCACAATTAAACTGTTTATTAAAACTATACTTTTATATTGATGTCTAAATATAAAAAGAAATTTATTTTTGTCTAACCATCGAAGTGTAAAAGATTAGCGTTAGAAAAATGCATGATATATTTATCAATCTATTTCAACTTCAAAAATACAACTCAGAAGAGGTAAAATTTAATAAATCGACCCCGTCTATGAAAGATTTTTTTGTGCCTGTTTTCAAAATCTCTATAACAGGAAATTTATTTTTCTTAATGGTTAAGTTGTATTCAGTGCAGCTTTGGATAGGTGCAATTCAAATTAATTTTTAAGTAACTTATCTGGATCTGGTAATCAGTACAAAACTTGCTCTTTTCTCCTGTCTCGTATCTTGGACGAGAAAAATCGGATGCCGATCCGTTGAAGATCCATAAACGCTTACAGCTCGGCGATGCTTGACTCCTGAAGCTCAGCAGTTGATTATGGGTTATTTGTATGAAATAATTCAACAGAAATTAACAGTATTGGTGAATGGGAAAAAATACCAATTGACAATTCGCATCAAAGGTTGAGAGAGAGACTGGCATTTCTCAACAAATCATTTTTTTGTTTCTTTCTAAGGTCATTATAATAAATGATGTGTTAGTATGCTTGTGATGTAAAAAAACTGATAATTTTCATTTTTATTAATAAAAATAACATTTATAGCTTTATCCATCACAATCAGGAGATAAAGTACACTTTTTAAAGATTATGAAGTCTTCATCTTCTTATTTTCGACTTTTGTTCTCGTTCCATTGAAGCAAATATCTATCCATGACTGAGGATTTATTGCCGGTTGTTTTATTTCAAATAAAGTCTAAATGGAAAAAATGGTCAATGCAACCTTGGTCGAGTCCCATTTTTATGGTTTGTGAAGGCAAATAAAAAGATTTTTGGTTGTTTGTAACGAGTTGAATTTGTAAAAGTGTTTCTGGATTTTGAAACTCCTTTAGTGGAGGATATTGACTGTAAAAAGGGATAGAGCGTTTTTTTTTCTTTAGGCCAACTCGATTAAACTTTATTCTAAAATTTTCAACTTGGTCCGTTTATTATTTGGCTATGTTGGTCAACGAATCGCGCCTAGGCGGATTTCCGTCAAAATTGACTTTGACTCATAGACAGAGTTTTTGATTTAAACTAGCGTGACAAATGTCGAAACCAACCTAGAGCAATTGCATCCTGGGAGAGCCTTTTTTTCGACCAATTTTCAGAATAGTTCCTACCGATCTCGCTGACTGGTAAGTTGGTAGACCGGCGTCATCCGTCCCCGCCAGGACTCTGTACACGGTCCCCGCCATCCTCGCTGCCCTGTCCGCCGACCTCTAAGAACACTGTAAATTATTCTCAAGACCTATTTCACTGAAACCCGGGCCAAAAATTAAAATTTTAAACCATTTCTTTCTTTAAAAAAACAACTCATTTTTTGGTTTATTTTTTAAAAAGAACGTTTCATTGTTTAGATCGTGTGCTGTACATCACTATTTATTGTGTTTTTTTTGTATGTTTTATTTTTAGATTAAACATTTGCTTGGTATTATACACAAAATTGTACATTATGTACAACATGAAAACTGATCAGTAATTAAATTTCTCACCCATTCTAATCTAAAACGAGCCGCCTTTCTAATTCTTTTTAAGACGAAAATTTAAATTTAACATGACCTAACGAAACTGGTATCGTGATTGGTGACTTTAATGTTAGATAAGAGGGAATGAGTTACGCCCGCCCCATTACGAAAGCATAATGAATGAAAAATGCACTACAATTTTTGCGCACATATTTATACTGAAGATGTGTGTTACATCAGTAAAATAAAATAGTGTTTCACAGATCAAAACGATTTCTCTTTTCACAAAATACGCGGAAGTTTTGAAAATTGATTTTTCCTGGAGCTATATAATTTTTTTTTTATTTAGAGCAAATATTAATACAAGTCAAATACTTCTTTGAACATTTTACTTATTGGCTTTTAACATCGTTTCTCGTTCAAATTTTGTTTTTAAGCCTCCCCAAAAAAATGGTCCAGTTAAGGATCGTTTTTTTCACCCGCCCTATCAAATATAGTACCATTGGCATGTACGTTTTACATTACATCCATCATTATAGCCATATTACATAAAATTGACTCATTTTGCATTTAGATATTATATATTTTTATAAACAGTACGTAACAAGTCATTGAAACGAGAGAAATCTCTGAACCTGTTCCAAGAACTAGTCTTCGATCTTGCATAAGACCCGATGGAACCTTTTTCCCTTTTTTTTTTTGTTAACCTCCTATACACCAAAACCCTCGTGGCGAAAGATCAGAGTCGGTCTCGAAATGGGTGAAGGTGAAGACGAAATGTCTTGAATTAGCCGAATAATGAGTTAGGGAAATGTTAAAATAAGGAGATGAAATCGCCCGTTTTAACACTTTATCCAGAAAGGATTCGATTTGAAAGGAGGCTTTCAAGGCACTCTTGTGTTAACAATCACTTTTTTTTAAACGGAACCAGGTACAAATAAGCATTGCGAAACTCAAATCGACTTTTGTCGGAAATAAAAATTAATATAATTCGATTGATTATGATAAATCAAATCGTATAAAAAGTGTGTATTTACAGGCAGGAACCATTTATAAATCCTACACAAAAACAAAATTACTTCATCTTTGTGGTAGGTGGTTATACAAACATTTCGTCAGAATTCACCGTCTTCATAAAATGTCTCTGAGATTAATATAAACGAACGTTTCCCTTAAGCAAGGAGATTTAGCCTCAGAAAGTCTCCGCCCGTGCTTAAATTCAGCAACGGGGATGGTGTTCGGGTGTGGATGGACAAAATGCTCCTGTACAAGTCAGGTCGATGTGATAAGGACGTGTTAGTGTTGACAGATTGTGCGGGATAAAAAGCCGTCATGCTTCGTGAATTAGTCGTTCAAGCCTCATCTCACATACAAAGAACTCACCTTGTCTTCAAGGGGGGGTCTCTACTTAACTACATTACGTCTTGGAAATCAGTCATCTCGTACGTTATGTCAAATCTCGTCCGTCACTATTCAACGGTAATAAATAATGTCCCGTCTCTTCGATTCTGCAAACAACTGTAATAAAATCAACAACAAATTCCAACAAAAAGAAATGATCAATTCAACCGGTCGACTTACCCTCTGTTAAATTTAATCAAAACGAGCATGTTTATAAATTTAACGTGAAAAATAGAGTTTGATTTTTTTTTGTGTCTAACATACTGTTATCCGACAGTGTTTTTGTCTCTTACAATGGGACATTCCCTGTGTTTAGTTAATAAAGGAAAGGGGCTATCGTTGGGACCGAGGGATGGGGTTTGACTCACCCTGATGACATCAAAGAGGAAGTTTCCGGAACCCCCACCTGAACCCCCAGCGTCTTTGCCATCAGTAACACCAAGGTTAAAATTCAGGAATCTCTTGTTTCTCGGGTCTTCTTCTTCTTCTTCTTCTTCATCTTCCAACTCCGAACCCTCTGCATCGTTATCATCAGCTACTTCATTATCTGCAATTAAAAGTATACGACATGAACACTTTCTAATAGTAGCCTAAAGAGAATTAAATATAAAAACTTCACATTTTACTTATTTTTATAAATTATCTATTTCCAACCAATTGTAGGTAAATGTAAAAAATGCCTATTATTTATTTAAAAAATTCAGTCAAAAACTTATATATAGAAGTCGATCAAATAACTAACACTTGATCTATCTATTGCTCACATTGTTTCATAAAACTGAGAAGCAAATCAGACTTTTGGCGGATCAAATCTGGAATAGATGTAGGGGTAAAAGGCCCTAACTATACTCTAGCAAAGCCCTTTAGGCTAATCTCAGCAATTTTCCGAGCTGAGATCCGCGCACAGAAGTTAATAAAGAAATATAAGAAAAGTATAGCTTTCAGACGGCCTGGCAGCCATAAAGTATGCTTTCAATGGCAGACATGCCTGGGAGTGTCTAGATTGCCTAATGGCTCTAGAAAAACTCAAGGTTCATCCATGGGATCACAACTACTACAGGGTGGACCGGAATGTGTGATTAATCTGGTGGAAAAATGGCTTGAGAAAGAAGATCCTCAAGCACTGAACAAGAGCACTAATTGTGAAACAAGTTAAGAGATCTATAAATCTCTCAAAAAGGAAAGCGAAGGAACTCCTATCTTTCCACAGGCAGGGTTTGAGAAAAATTATAGACCTCTATACTGGCCACTTCCCTCTTAACTATCACCTAAAGAAGAGCAAAGCAGAGAGACATGCCTCTCTGTCAGGAGGAAATGGATATATCGGCACACATCCTTTCTTCACTTTCACATCGCCCAACATGGTAGTGCCAGTTCGGTAAGGCATTCTCACAAAAAATACATGCGCAAAGAGGAGTCGAGGAAAGTCTTAGATGATGGGCACGAAACAATTTTTTCCCACCGTAGGTCTATAGTGTCCATCATTTTATTAAGAAGTTCCTCAAAATCAGGATGGACACTATCAAACAATCGAAAGTTCTTATAGGTTATGGGAAAAAGTGCGCTTTCCAAGGTATGGCTGGAGTTCGAAGATTCTAATACTACAGATCGCAGTGCACTTCGCAGAGGGAACAAATACAGACAGATGCCATATAGGCGTGTCCATTACTCCAAAATACAACTTTAATAAAACGTGCAAAGTACTGTTATGAGAACGGGAAAAATGAGCCAACGGAACATAAAGGCAAATTCTTACTGATCCACTGACGGCTCCAAAACTGACAAGAGCTCGGGCGTTGGAATGGGTCCCTGGTCATTGCAGCATAGAAAAAATGAAAAGATTGATATGTTAGCCAAAGAGCCATTAAACCCTTCTGTGGAATAGGAATCCACACTATTAACGATTATCTCAGACAGAAGGACAAAAAGAAAATAAGGGAACTCTGGAATCCACTTATTGGACATAAACAATCCAAGAATCTTCTAACCAATTTCGGAAAGAAAGAAATCACGGAATGTGTGAAAGGAAGCAGGAATAGATTGCGAATCCCAACAGGATTCCTAACAGGGCACTGCAGACTAAATGGACATTTAAAGAAAATTGGAGTAAACCAAGATGGCACATGCAGATTCTGCAAAGAAGCAAAGAAACACCAACATATCTACTAACAAACTGCGGAGCAAAATTAGCCCGCAGGAGGAAGTGTTTTGGGATGTACAATGTGACCATAGAATACCACCAATAAAACCGGGCCTATTAATCAAGTTTCTTGATGAACTAGGACTCACCGATGTGCTTTAGGCAGAGAACGGGGGATACAATAGCTCTTAGAGGGCGCAGTATACATACCCTGGAAACTTTCAATCAATCAATCAATCAAAGAACCATTAAGGATTTTCTATGTCTCGATAGACGCATCTTGCCACAGAACAGGACACATCTTAAAATGCACTGTTGATGGGTCCATAGTTTGGTGAAATGGACGCGAAGAGATTGATAATAAAGGCCATCCGCAAAACTTACAACGGAATTTTGGTTGGACTTCTGAGATGGCACTGCCACTGGAGGAGGAAGAAACCGCTGAACTCATTTTATGTTTTTGTGTTGCATATACTTCCAACTATGAGAAGAAATGCCGCAAGCAAGATCCTACACTAAGGAGCCGCTGGCAAAGCTATGGATGTTAATTAACGACCTGAAGCTGGCCAGTGAGTTGTAAAAAATAGAGAACCAGAATAGATATACTCAGGTCGAGGTGCGGAAGGCCTTGCGGCCACCTCTTTCAACCCTATCCGTATCCCGTAGGTCGCAGTGGAGGAAGAATTTTTAAAATTTCAAATCTCATAAACATGCTGATATTTTATTAACGAAAGGGACAATTTCATCAGTTGAGCTTCTTCAGGTTTTGATATTAATTTTTAATTAACGATTTTGACTCAGGCCTTTAGTCAAATGGGGCGTACCTCCGGTAGCGTCGGTGTCTTGTTCCTCAGAACTGGCCTCTTCTTCGGCAGCGGCTTCTGCATCCCTTTTCACTCGGACCTCCTTCACCTGAGATTCGGCGACGGCATTTTCCTGTTTCATATAATACAACGGTTAAGCGGATGCATTGGAAATATTAAAAAAAATAAAATCTTCAGACCTATTATTTGAATGGAAGATTGAATCTATTTTATGACGAATCCGTAAAATAAAATTGAGTAAAAACTACCTACGTTCATTGGCTCTACATACATGATTTTGCTTTAATCAAATCCATTAACCAATAGTGCTAATAAACTAACATTATTTAATTGATAAATAACTATTATGATATTATTACATTCTTGCCAAAAATTAAAAATTAGGGTTTCTAAGTCCAAACTTTAATTATCGTAAATAACCTGACTCTCTATTTTGCCTTTGTACTTTATTATTGTTTTATTTGATTGTAGATTCAACAATTTTTAATAAAATTTTGGTAGTCTTGTTTGAACTTAAAAAAAAGATTAATGGCACATTTCCGTTTAGCACAGTTACATAATTGTAGTCACTTTCAACAATAGAACCATATGAATATTGACATCCACTGTATTGATTTTTCCAATAAAGTGGGGTGGTCGTCCAAAATTGACTTCTTGAGAACCCGGCTCAACTTAGAAACCCTTTTATTTACAAAACCAATACTAAAGTACACAATTCGAAATCTTTATGTTAAAAAAGCCCCTCATGCCAGCCCCATGCTCTGTACAAAGAGATGAAAAAAATAACCGCATATTTAGATACATAAACCATCCCATAATTACAATTTATTAAAAAAAAAGGTAGGAAACATAAAGCCTAGGGCTAGCATTATGTAAAAAGTCAACGCCCTTTCCACTTTATTTCAAAATAAACGGGACGTGGACTTTTCATACGGAGCTTAGTTGCGAATATACAAAAAAAAAGACAAGCTAATAATCAACAGGGTATAAATTTTATATAAAAGTAAAATCTCGTGCAAATATGCATATACAAACGAACATACAAAAAAAAAATGAAAATAGAAAAAAACATGCTTCAAACAGTTTGAACATTCATTTTGACATATGAATCAGAATGCTCTTGAAAACATTCATGCAAAAATAAGAAAATAAAACCCGAAGAAAATGTTAATATTGTATGAGAAAAAATTAAAATTTAAAAAATGTGATAACAATAAAAAATTGTTTTGAAAATTCGAGAAAATGAAAGAGAGCTGTTACTATGTGCTATATTAGTCGTATCACTTAGAAAACACGGTTATTATGAACTTACAAATGAAATGACTTAAAAAAACAATTTATTCATCGTTTTCCCACGTCGTATTTACATCGAAAAAAAAGAAATTTATTTACAATTTTTCTTTTGTCACAATCTTTCGGCTGGGAAAACGACGAGATGGAACGATTAATTGCAAAATGATGATGATAAACGATGTCCGGTGATGCAGTTTGATGACAGAATATCTCATAGCGTCAGATTATATGAGATTGGCTAGCACTTGACCCATGCACATTGTTAGTATTATGATAACAACAAACATAACGCAGAAAACATGAGCAATGAAGGTTAATCCACTCGTTTCGGACGTTTGACTGTTTTATTTATTCGATTAATTGAGGAAACAGGAATAAAATTGTGTCAATGAAGAAATAAGAGAGATCACATTATGCAATTGCAAACCGGATAAACTTAAAGAACTTTCTCAAGTTGAATGTATTAAGTCGTGCTTAATTCTTGGTTAAAACAGCAATCGCATTTAAGCATTAAATAAAAATCCAAATAATGGAGAATCAAATAGTTTTTATTTTAGTTCAAAATAAATATTTAGAAATTTATGTTTGAAAATTAAACAACTTAATTTGATTATTGTGGGTTTTTTTATGGCTACGGGCTAAATATTCAAAATTGTGAATGTGGTTAATAGAATATTTTATCTTTTAAAACTAACTATAAAATTATGGATGAAAGATTTTTTTTTAAAGGTAACATCAAAAAGATAGCGAGTTTATTATTTGATCAGAAAACCCGGTGTTTGTTTCAATTGGACTATTTTGCAGTTGGAAGGGAAAAGGAGTAACGAGTGAACCGAAAGATGAAAATGATAGAGATTTGCCATCGAATCATGTCATTTTTTTGGGTCAAGTTACCCCATCTGGGCTGAGGGTGGTGGTCGCATCCGACGCGGCTTCCGTGTTGTCCGTCGAGACTTCGTCTTCATCTTCATCGACTAGATCCGGCGGATAGGTCGGGAGGGTGATGGATATCATCCGATCGTCATCCGAGTCACCGCCGCCCCCACCGCCTCCGCCTCCGTTTAGTACTAGCCTTCCGACGATCCGGAATATGATCCTTGTTAACTGTTGTATTTTCTGGTCGATCATCTATGAAACATCTGACTCTTACCTTTCATCGTTCTTCCCATAAATAAAATCAATGACACGGAAAATTTTGTCTTGGGTTAAAAAAAAAGTAAAGTCGGTGATTTCGAGCCGATTCAAAGACCCTGTGAGCCTCATGATTTCGATTGCTATTAGAAAAACCGCCACTTTCTTTGCTTTTAAGGATGTGAATTATATTCTATATTGAAAAACGCACTTTCTACGTTGTAAAATTTATAGTAAACTTTAGGCCAATTAGATATAAAACCAAATTTTGTTTAATCTGATTTTTACATTAATCATTTCACGTAAATTAACGCCGAAACTTGGTTATAAATCTAATTGTGCAATAAAATAATACTAGTACCACAGTGTAAGAAAAACGATTAAAAAATGGTCATCTTTCACATTCAAGCTCTCTTCAGCAGAAAAAATTCTCTATAATTACAATTAATAATTTTATCATCAACCACGAGAATCTTTGTGCGTCTTTCTAAACATAGTACATTTGAAAAATGTAAGCACATTTTCTTTTTAAAACTTATGAAAAAATTTGAAAATTAAAGAAAAAATTAGTTAATTTTATGCAATTGTGCCTAAAAAAAGAAAGTGAAGGTTGAGCCAGCATCACGAGACCCGCAAGTCGCAAGAATTTCAGACCGTGCATTCAAAATGTGCAACTGGAAAAAATATAACGATTAAAATTACATTAACTTCATTATGGATTATTTTTTGTTTAAAGTTCTCTTTTTTGTTTAATTTGATAACTGACTGAATTACACGGTACTGAAAACTATAAGGGGACAATTTTTTTCTCTGCGTGATAAAAGGTTCACATTTAATTTTCGTGATAGCGCAAAATAATTTGCCAATTATAACGTTTTCACTACGTTACGAAGGATTTAAAGATAGTCAAAAACCTTTGAAAAGTTAGGGAAAAGATCTCTGAGTATTCCGATAGTTCTTCGTTCCCTGTGCAGGACTCCTGACCTCGTCGAAGATTGTTCTCCGTTCTGAAAGAAAAAAAATAAAATTGCCAAATTTAAACAAAACCATTTCTGTTTATAGTCTTATATATTTAATATGTACATATTAAAACATTGTAGATTTCTGAAAAAGAAAATCCTTTTTCTCCACAAAAACTTACAGTAACCTTCAATAAGACAGTAGAACAATGCTCGATGTGAAATTAGAAAGTCTTTTATTTTTCAAGCACATCTTGACAATGTCGAAGAGGATGGAGCTTGATAATATCAAAAGTTGACAACATAATTATGCATAATTGCTTAAATTAATTATAAATTCTTTAGCGACTTATTATTTATATTTTATGCATTACACGGCCACATTAGTCAATTACATTCTTTGGTTAAAAATAAATTTGAATTGTACATTACTAATTAAAAATGGATAATTTAAAAAAAATTAACAGCGTTGAATGAAAATAATTTGTATTTTCCTACGTTATTATTCTTAATAAAATTATAACTATATTAATAAAAATATTTTTGTTTTTATTGCATTATAAACTTGTTAATAATCTAAGACAATTTTACGTTTTTGCATCTTTTTAGTTTTAAGAGAAAATGTGAACTTTCATATTTTCCAGTTTAAATCGTCAATTACCGAAGTGAAACGAATCAAATGACTTTCACAATTGTACACATGTTGTTCCCCAGTGTCGGAAATCTTATTGAATACTCAAGTAAAATCTGCGGTGGAAACGAACATATCGAGAAAAAAAATCTAATCGTGTTTTTCCCCTCAGGTTTCGACTTGATGCTGCGAACTTGACTCAATTGGTTCATGATCGAATCGTGGGAAGGGATGTGGCCAATTTAGAAAACGCAGTGAAAAGTTTTTCTCATTTTTTTTTCTTTCGTCGTTGCTTTATTATAGCCGACAGCTTTGCTCTTTTCCAGTCCCCGTTTGCCCACACGAAGTTCTGCAACAGTTTCCAAGTACTTGAAAGTGCCGCCTACAAGAGTTGCCTAACTCCAGCGAGTGAAATCTCGGGCGAATGGAGAGAAAGGCTCTGAAAAGCTTCTGACTTCATAATTAAACGAGTATCGCTATTTTGAACATAAGAAAAGTCTTTGGTGAGAAAAGCCAACGACTTAAATGAACTGGGAAAATATTGAACAGATGATAATAATAATTTGTTCTCTTACTAAGAGTTAGTGGCTGATATAATGGGTTTGTCCTCGATGATTATAGATCCATATTTTTTAAATCTGGTTTTACAGCTTTTCTAGGTAATAACTTCAGAGTAAAGACCTTCAAAACTTCCACGCCACAAAGAAATTATTTATTCACTTCTTTATTTACAGAGAAATTTTAAGTGACAATAATATTATATATAATATGAACAAAATTGTGATGTTAAATAGAAGCTAATTGGAACATTTCAGGGTATTATTATCATTATGATTTAAAACACCATTGGATTAAGAAGAACCTAGACAATTACAGAAAGTAATTTTTTTCTTTTTGCCTTTAAAGATTCGTTTGTTGGATAGTAAATATCATTTGAAAGTCAACCTGGATCTAGGGGAAGGAAAGGGAGAGCGGTGAATGTCTGAACTGCATCAATTTAACGGTTTATCTTCTCGTCGGCGGAAATTGCAAATTGGCAGATAATCCCCCCCCTTTTTTTTTTTTTTGGTTAGTCCGCCGGGATGAGAATTTCAGCGCCGGCCGTCGAAAGTAGAAGCTTTTCATACTTTGGTATTAATTTTCATAATTCTCGACAAAAAAAAATTTACATACAATTAAACGGTCGGGTGAAAGCCGGCGTTAGAGTAATTACGTATTCCGAGATAACTGGGATTGATTGGTTTGTTTAAAAGGGTTTGGAAATGTTGAGACCTTGCGCCGGCACGTGCGGAAAGTATAAATGAACGAGGGGGCCGCGTTTGAGACAAAACGAACACACACACACGTGCCAACGTTTCGATCTTTATTGAGAACATCTTCAGGGGATCAAAAAATGTTTTCTAGCGTTGTATAAATTCATATTTTTAAATCTAAAATCGTGAAGATTATCTCAGTAAAAATCGAAGCGTTGACATGATAAAGAAAATATTTTTTTAAAAACCAACGACACACCAGACCGTATCTCACGATCTCTCAATAATCATTGACTTGAACAGTCACTAAACACCACATATTAATAATAAAAATAATAATAATAATAAATTAGATAACTTAGAAAGAACACAGTATTAGAAAAATTTAGAACTAGAAAACGAAAGAAGGAAATTATATTGGAAAGGACTTCAGACCCTATCTTTTTCCCAGATATCCATAAATTAAAATTGTTTAATGCAAAAGTTACGTGAAAATTAATACAATTTGTTCATTTTAAAACGGCGTGTAAATTTCGCAAGATGTTATTCAACGGACCCGTTTGACCGTAAGAGAAGGGTTCAACCTGAAGACCAAACAGGAAATTATGCACTTTCTGCAATAAAGTTCAGAATAATACTTACACTTGATGATATAGAATGACTCTGGGTTAACCTATACCTATTCGGTGAAACAATATTTTTTAAATTTCTTCTGGTATTGACTTTTACCGTAAAAAATACATTTCACAATCGTATCGGTATAAGAATGTCCCAATAGAAAAAATCCTTATTTAGATTTAAAGTACTAGAAGGCCAATCACACCTCTTTAATAGAAAATAAATACATACAGCCTTGAAAAACATAAAAAAATTGATACTTATCAACTGAATTTCAAATTCGTGTTAAAGACGTTTATGTGGTGATTTATTGCACACAATAATGGGCATATGTCCTATATTGAACATTATCGCCTTTTAATAAAACCTGGCCTGCGGAGGAAAAGGTCATACCAGGTTGCGCATAGGTCATACCAAGATCACTCACGCACATCTTCTAATGGTGGCCCGACGTCCGTTATGTGAAGAGCTTATCACTATAAAGCACATAATAACATATTTCAAAGAATTTAATTCAGCGAAGAATACCATTTCCCGAATGTTCTTTGAGGCACGGCAGCAGGCACAAGTTGCTGTTCCAATATCTCAGGGCCATAAATATTTTAATTGTGTACAGAATCTTCCTGCCTTAATGTATGTGATATATGTATTTATTAGAACAAATGTATTTAATTGTATGAATGGAGGGGTTTATCCCCAATATTTTGAATGATTTGTGCTGTTTTTATGTAACTTATTTGCCGGAATAGAAAGATTCCAAATTGCCCCGAGGAATATCGAGTACTCCTGAATAATGCTTCTATCATGTTTTTCTAATCTCGTTTCGGTGTACTTGTGTTTGTTATTTGTCTTATTTTATGCACAATTGACGACGCCCTGAGGTACAAAGAGGCTAGCAGTGGGACAAAGAAATTAGACAATTGATTACCATTTACCATAAAAATATATAAAATATCATATCGCAGGGGGAGAAACAGAAAAAGAAATGAGTGATTTCAGGATTAAAACATGTAAAAGATAAGAAAAGTAATGTTAAAGAAATGATATTTGCTGGAATTGTTTTTTAAAATTACAATTCTTCATGTTTACTTTGAAAGGTTATGAAAATGATAATTTTTTTTTGCATAAAAGAGACAACTTTTAACACGGATAGACAAATTTTTGTATGATCATTTTCCCTCATCAATTTCGCGTTACAGGGGGGGGGAAGAGAAGACAGATATGGATAAAGAGGGTTACGTTAGGCCAGGCTATGGCTAAAGTTAGTAAGGTTACATATCCAAGATTCAATGTTTTCTGTAAAGTAGAGCAAAAATATGCCAGTGCGAACCGCGAGTTTTATCTACAAAGATGCCCAGTTTCAAAATGAATTTGGGCGATACAATGGCTAAACGTTTCTAAAGAAGATACAGCGCCTTCAAACCCCATGGAAGTCAAGAAATGAAACATTTTGAATTACGAGTTTATCTTTAATTTAGAAATATAGAAATTAGCTCATTGCAATTGATTAAAAGCAATGACTTTATGTGGTGTATGTATATGTTAAGTTGTTAAAAAAATGAGAACAGTAGCCTATGGTATGTAGCAATATTGGTAAAAGCGTTGCCCGATTGTGACCTTCACCTCGTTCCGAAGTTTCGAACCGGTCCCTTTCTAGCCCGTCATATATATATCGCTTTTTGTCCGCTATCGATTTTCTTTTTGTAAGAGATAAAGAAGGTGGAATCAATGGTTTTTGGGCGATACTCGACGAGTCGATTTGCTACCGACAATCGTATTTGAAAAGAAGGATTGTCTGGAATTAGAAAAAAAAAAGAAGATCGTAGAGATCACTATTTAAAACTTTCACCACTTTGGGGAATGCTGCAAGATCGAGTATCACAGCAATTTTGACTGAACGGCTCGGTTTTTAGTGCAAGGTTGTGATTTTTTTTTCCACAATTAGGACGGAATGCACTGGCACAAGTTTTTCAGTTTTAAAAGGACCGTGTCACGTATCAACTAGCATTCCATATATATAAACGACTATTTCGAAATTGGTCCAATTTTAAAAGTAAAAAAATCTATAAATGAAATTTAAAAATTGCCTAGACAAAAACTAGATCTTTAAGAACAAAAATTTTTTATAACTACATTTCATTTTAACATAATAAATAGTAAAACGCTCATCCATAAAACTAAAATATATAAAAAATATTTGTAGTTAAACAACTTGGTAGTTATAACGGTTCTGGATTTTCAGGTTTGAAATATGCTGTAATATCATTCCATAAAAGGTTTTTTTTTTTAAATCATTAGTTTTCGTGTCCACTTGACCAATTAACATCTTTCAATTAATCAAGGTTTTTAGATGAGGTAAAAAAGTCAGTGTCACGAGTAGGATTCGAACTCTCGACCTTAGCCGCTCTCTACCACTTGAGCTATCGTGTCTTCCATCCCCTCGGACACCGACTTCCCAACTCAACCCAACCTTTTGATTTTTCCCTCCTTTTTGGCCATTTTTCAAATGTCGTGTAATCTATTTGATTCTCGGCGACAAATGAAATGACCCCGGAGAGCTTTAGTGAAGACTTATTAAATTCACTAGTTTTTCGTGGGGGTTGAAATGGGAAGTTAATGTCCAAGTGGATCGAGGCGTTCGAATCCCGCTCGTGACACACTACCTCAATTAAAAACCTTAATTAATTAAACGTTTTTCTTAAATATTGAGACAATGTTTATTAACTAAAATAATAAAGCGTATATTACAAGCAGAGGGACTACAGCAAATGGTTCTTGTGTATGTTAAACCTATAATCATCTTTAATTTTATTAATTTGGCGGTTGTTTGTAAATAATTTAAAAATACAAACACATATAAGTTTACTTGAAATTGTGGTTGCATTTAATATTTCTGGCTAATACATAGAGGAAAACTGACGGCAAATGAAGAGGTGGGTAACTGGTAATAAAATTAAATTTCATCTTTTTTAAAATTTAATTTAGTTTGGCTCATTAATCATTCTATAAAGGCAAATTAAAAGTTGTTAATAAATTAAAATCTGACAGCGTTTTGTTAATTTGCGCAACCTTTGTAACTGAATCAGAGACAACTTTTAAATGACTTAATTCTCACAATTGATTACAAGTTGTTTTTTTTTTAAGTACGACATCTGTGATATATGATCGTATGTTAGAGTGGACCATTTGTAGAAACGTTCTTGACGGCAATAGCGCCAGCGCAAATGAAGAGGTTGGCTTTTGTAATTGTGTCAAATGACTAATTGAATCGGTCTCGAAATGACGGCTATGAGTCTGCAGAAAAACTCCCGTTCTGGCAACATGTCAGTGGAAGGAAAGAAGCTAGACTCGACCTTACAAGGTCATGGAGGTTGGGCGAGGTCGGGCGTGAAAGTAAAAGTCTCGCTAGACGTTTTTTAAACTTTAAACGCCTTTAAGGTAAACGTCTTTATGAGAAAGCCTTTTATCATAACTAAAGGTAATTGATCATTTGAGTTTACACATTTTATAAGAGAGTTAAATGAGTTTTCGATAAAATTTGAATACTTTTGTACTGATGTTTGTTAAAAGTTTGATGTTTTTGTTTGCTACCGTGTCTACTTATCACTATACAAAAACTAAATAGGTTGTAAATTATACTTTTTTGAGTACTGGTCACTCTAGTTGTGGCTGGAAGTTTCTGTTTGTACAAGCTGTATTTAAAGGATGTCTAGTGGACTAGAAATTCACCCAGTAGCAGCGATGATATGCTTTTTCTTTACACAAAATCAGGAGACATTCTTACAAACAGACAAAAAAAAAACGAAGAGAATGTTACGAAACCGAAGTGAAGGAAGCAAATAATACACAAGAAAGAACGGGCCGGTTCGGTCTCGCGGTTGAAGTACGACCGGACAAAAGATCACGTCCGAAAGTCAGACAAACCGAGGTCTCACAAGTCGAAAGGGAAAGTAATACAGAAATTGTTAATGGGTGTAAAAGTGTATAGTCATCGAGGAAATAGTGCGGTCTTGATCCTCTAAAACGATCTTCTCTCAAAGACATGTTAAAATTGCGACACTGTTCAAAATAAGTACTGTAGAAAAATTGCATTGTGCCGTTAGGTCTAGTCATATTTCTTAATTTCTTCTCGTGTGCAAGGTGGCGTACATTACATAATGTAATTTAGAACGCTGTTAGAACAATGGATTTGCTCAGAACACTTGCACTATCTTTAATAACTGGGGTTATTAAAAACTGGAATTTTAAATCAATTGTTCTTATCTGCTAGCCACTTTTCTTTTATAAATTGATGCCTTTTTGTTTGTTATTTAAAACGAAGTTAAGGCGTATTAAATTATATAAAAGGATGTTCAGGATTAAATAATCTGAGTCATAATTCATCCTCCATTTGAATTGCAAATGTCACGTTTTAGCATAGTAATTGTTAAATTTATCAGCACTCAACATCACTCAAGTTGTCAGGTTTTCGGTATGTTTTTATTTTATTTTATTTTTTTTTTATCGAATTTAAGAATGAATCTAAATATTTATCAAATACACGGGATGAAACGCCAAAATTAAATTTCTACAGTTTTCTTAAACACAAAAGAAATTTCATGCAAGAGGGACTGTTAACAATTGACCATATCAACAACTCGAGTAGGGACTACATTGGGGGGGGGGCAAAAAAAAGATTCCTACTGATGACATTTCAAGAACAACTTTCGTACGAAGCGTCCGACAAGATATTATGAACAATAAATGTGCCTATTTCCGATAATCTCGAGGAGGCCGTGGAGTTCCGAGCGAAAGAAGAGATTAATCTTCTGCACATCCATGTCCGGACTTAGAGTAGGGCATGCAATTTGTAGAGCTTTCGTGCACAAAATTAACATAAGGGAAACGGTACAACTGCGAGGCATGTCACACTCCGTAGGGCTTCGGACATATTTTGGAATGTCCGGAGTACGAAATAGAGAGAAAGCGCTTTCTTGATCGAATATTCTATACTGAAATGTCGGACGATCCGTTCAATCTAGGTGCGTTGTTGATCGGCAGAATTAAAATTAGTGGGATGCTTATTTCCGCTTTCCAGAAAAATAGTAAAAGTTGTAAGTAGACCGAAATATACTGTTATTCCGCATGCTCTATCTGTGGTGGCGGGTCTGTTGTTGGTTGGGCCGGGGGGGACACGGAGGACCCAGGAATCCCCGAGTCCTCATAGGATTTAGACTTTTCCGTACGTGTACTTACTGTAAACAGTTTTTATACACATCCTCCAAAAGAGGCTCCTTACAATTATCTGCAAGAAAATGGTGTAAGACGATAGAGCCAAAACGACAGAACAATATAAAATAAAACATAAAAAATCATAATAGTAATATTGTCTTGCTGTCCATGATGAGATTATAAACAAACCATCATAGATGTTTAGATTTGTAAGTTTTTTTTTCGTAAAACTGCCGAAATTTGCCTTTCCTCTCTGCCAGAAGTAATTTCTAACCAGATCGTAATTTTTTTTAAATATAGAACACCCCAGGTTTTAAACTCTCGTCACGTCGAACTGACGATCCGTGTTTTGTTGAAAGTTCGTCCATTTGTTTTGAGCCGTGTCTCAAGACGTGAAATGTCATGCCATCTCAATTGTTTATGAGTTATGACGAAAACCTTCCTGAGGAGATCGCGTTTTCAAAAAAATAATAAATCCGGGCTTTCCGAGGCCGGTTGCAAAACGAGGTGGAATCGAGGGAAAGAAAAAGAAGAGGCCAAATTGGGCTGCTGAGTTGCAAGATTTCCCATCCGACCGTCGGAATCGAATTAATGACGCAAAATCATTTCCTTTATTGGGCAAAAGTCCGTTTTTTCAACACGTTGTACAGGTAAAGCGGATTTCCATCTATCTGGTCGGCACGTACGCCAAAATGATAGCGGATTTATAAAAAAATTAAATTAAAAAGTTCATTATTTATATTTTCAGTTTAAAATTCAGTGATCAGGCCTAAACTCAGACCCTTCATCGAACATTCTTGAGCAGTACCCTTTTCATCAGGACGTTAAAATTACAATTAATACTTTTCAAAATTTATATTAGCTTATTATTATTATTTAAATAGGCCAAAAGATCAATTTGATGTTTATAAATAAACTGTACTAAAAGCAACCAAACTTTAAGCTTCGTTTTTGTCTGGATTTATATTTTTTTCGTTGGATCTTACATAAGGCATATATCGAGGAAAAAAGACACGTGCGTAACTCGTATCGAGGAGATCATTTTATTCCCTAAGAATGATGATGCGGTGACGGATCTGAGTCGAATTCTCACCGCATTATCATTTTATTCGGCAACAAAAAGTGATCTAACTCCTTGATGCTTATGCTGATGAGTTATGACATTATGGGAACCGGCCATTGAGCAATGCTTTGATGTACAATGGCGAGTCGGAAGTAAGCGTCTGGATACTTTTCAAGTGCCACTTTCTTTTGCCGCGATGGCCGGTGAATTGATAATCGTATGTTATGATACTCTCACAATTTTCGATTTTATGTTTTTTAATGCTACTTGATCTTTTTTTTAATTTAACATTTTGTACAACGTGTGGTTTAATTTTCTTTCTTGTTTAAGTTAATTTAATAGCCATTATATTTCGAAGTCCGATTGAAGAAATAACTTCATTCAATTAATTAATCTTCAATTAGGGTTTTGGCTGGATGAAAACGCTAGTGTTACAAGCGGGATTCGAACCCATGAACTTCGGCTAAATACACCGCTCCTCTACCACTTGAGCTATCGTGACTTTGATCCACCGGACACTAACTTCTCATCTCAACTCACCCTACACGACATTTGAAAAATGGCAAAAAGGAGGAAAAATTTGATGGCTGGCATAAGATGGGAAGTTGGTGTCCGAGGGGAATCGAAGTCATGATAGCTCAAGTGGTAGAGCAGTGGTGTATTGAGCTGGAGGTCATAGATTGGAATCCCGCTTGTGACACTACATTTTTTATTTCAACAATTAAAGGTTAATTTAATATGTTATTTCTTATGTAACTTATTTATATATAAAAGTAGCTATATCTATATGGAAATCTTCTAGTTGAATTTGAAGATTTTAAGCTCAGGAATTCGTTAAGTGCAGGAAGTTCATTTAAGGCCGAATCGTCGAAAGTCGCTAGGGGTGTAACGCAAACTCTTGTTAACCGGCCAAAAAGAAATTTTATTTAAAGCCGTTGAAGAAGCAATTTTTAAGTCCGAGCAAGTGACACAACCGGAAACCGTCTCCCGGAAAGAGCCGGCACCACTTTTGACTTTTGACGGGTCTTTTTGTCGCGGACAAAACACGCGTTTGCGACTCCACTTATGCAACCGTGTGCTTCTCTCCCACCGTCGGATCTAAGGTTTGGTTATCTTCAAGAGACGGCGTAAACGACGGCCCATCGCCTTTCTCTCTCAAACATCGTTACATCATTTCGTTCTTCAGCAGCCGGAGGAGGCTTCTCGAAACAACGAAATAACCTCTTTTCATCACATTTCAGACGGTAATAAAAATGACAAACAGTACTGGATTTGCCTCAACAAAATTATATATATACTAGGCGATCCAGAATTCAGGTGATAAACTGTCATTTTTATGTTTAATAACATGCAGATGTAAAGTTTTTCCAGGAAACGTCGTAAAATTGGCACCAGCTCATACGTCTTTCTCGCTTTCCCTTTCTTCCATTGAGTTTCCTGAACTCAGTCCTGCTTTCCATTATGCCATTTCCATTTTTTTTCGCGTGATCGGTCTTGCAAAATGATTACTATAGAGTAATTACGATTGATTATCGTAATCACGACTTTTGTCCAAGGTCAATGCTGAAGGATATTGACATTCTTTTCCGCAACATTTCTAGTTATATTATTAGAAATCAATAAATATTTTTAATACCGTACGGCTAAACGTTTAAACCAAAAAATGCCTAAATTATAATTAATTGTTTGTTAAACTCATTAAAAATGTATCAACTTTTGTCAAACGCGTTGTTAATTCTAACGACAATATGCTGCAATGAAAGTAATAACAGCTTTATTCTATTAAGCACGGACCTGAGTAAGGAAAAATTGCCAATCCATGTCAAGTATAAAATCCTCTTACGTAAGGATGCTCGTTATCTTTCCGCTGTAGAGATTTGCGTCTATTAGGAACACTAATAGCTCTTTCGACACTACTTCGTAGTTCAACGTACATATGATTTCTTTTTTCTTTTAAGGTTAACATCAGTGAGGTTTTGTCTTTGACAAATTTGTAATTAACGGTGCATAATTTCAGCCGATTGGTTAATGAGACATCATTTTTATAATGGAACTACGGGTCGTCTTTAAAGAGAAGAAATAGCAGTTCTGTCTCATTAATTATAAAAGATTGGCAAACTTTCACTAAGGCGTTTTGAATTTAACATTGTCTTGAAGTTTCCGGGATGAAGATGTTTAATTTCAATTCATTCTGCCTGTTCAGTACCGGCACTGATGATAGCGAGAAGCCGAAAAGACACTCCTGAAAGATTTAGACGTCCGAAACGTTAAAATTCTGGCAATGAATACCAAAATCAATAAAATTTAAGATAAAATCTTGTCAGAATTCATAAAGCAGGGGGAATTTTAATGCTGGATAAGAAAGAAGGCCTATTATCAGTTCCTACGTACTAAGCTGGAAGAATTAGTTGTTTTTCTGTGAAATGTAACGATTCTGTTGTGAAGTAATTGTTTTAATATAGGTGAGAAGCATGAGAGAAAATAGTGAACCTCCGAAATAATATTACGTCATGCTGAAGCACGCGCAATATCCCATGAGAAAACATTAAAATCAACACATTAAAATTAAAAAGCGTAAAAAGAAAAGAAAAGAGTATTTAATTATAAATTAAAATTGTACTAATGGTAAAATATATAAACTTGTGATTCCTACATTTAGGTTGCATTTTTTGCCTTTAATATTGTAGTAAATAATAAACCTTCATTTTCTTACAATTGGAAAGAACTTGTCCTAAGCTGTAATTTTTTAAAAATAAATTTATAATTAAATTCTATATTTTTCGTGGTCCACTTGACCAATTAATATCTTTCAATTAATTGAGGTTTTAAGTTGAGATAAGAAAATCAGTGCCACGTGCGGGATTCGAACCCAGCCGAAGGTCGTGGGGTTCCTATCCCGCTTGTGACACGGACTTTTTTTTAAATCTCAACTGAAAACTTCAATT
The DNA here is from genome assembly GCA_039619505.1 of Cimex hemipterus. NCBI lineage: Eukaryota > Metazoa > Arthropoda > Insecta > Hemiptera > Cimicidae > Cimex > Cimex hemipterus. The sequence goes on along the minus strand of CM077104.1, from coordinate 28,463,204 downwards.
AATTAAATGTATAATATTCAAACTGATATTAATTATATTTGAGATCTGAGTCTAGACAAAAAGAAAAATTTGATGTCTTTGGTTTAACTGCGCTTAAGGCCACCAAACCTTTAACGTAGGTTTTTTTGCAATAATATTTTGTCGTATAATTTTTGCCTGATTTATGTACAAATATTCAATAATAAAAGTATGATTTTGAATGGACATTTTGTAAAGTAAATTAAATCTTTGATATGTTTTTTATTACATAAACCAATTTTTAATTCACTTGTAAATCGTAAGTACTCCTAAACAAAGTATTGACGAATGTTACTAAATAAAATAGAAAGAAAGTGTATTTTTTGTCAATTAATTTTTCCCCTCCCCAATTTTCCACACGATCTTTGCCCTGATTTTCTTCAAATGTTATTAGAACGAACTCAAGGTCGCCGGGTGATTTCATTTCTGTAGCTTTTTAAATATTGGGAAATCACTGGCGATTATGTACCTTGCCACCTCCTCCGCATCGTTTGAACTTTGAAGTTAAAAAGCACGACTTTTTCCAAGTTTCCGACTCTGAAAAGCGAGCGCATGCCACACTCGAACGCTTCATTTGCGACTCTCATGTTTTCGATACGGCGAGTAGCAAGGAAAGCAGTGAAAGTATTTTTTACAAGTCTTAGAAAGCACAAGGCACCTATCACTTGGTACTTATTCGTTCCTTACTGCTATTTGCACTGACCACAAATCACCCCGATCGATCAAAAATCTTCAAATCGGTTGTATAATTTTATTACACTTATTTACTGAAGACGAGATTAGAGCCTTAGAAATCGAACGCTTTTACTTTTCAGTTCGGTCAAATCGTAATTACATCCAGACTTATTATTCCACACTCTCCTATTACAGATTATGTCATTTAACGCCTTCTCATACATGCAACATTAAATCGCTAAGAGTTTTTCACAATAAAAAAATCCATCAGAAACTTTTTGACAGAGGAAGTTGAACAATATCAAAAATATCGCGAAACCAAGTTTTAAGTTTATTTTTGTCTCCTTCAAGTTTAAGCAGCTGAAAATTTCCCAATACAAGTTTTATCTATAGTTTATTCTGCAGCAGGTCTGACTTCTGTCGAAGACTTTAACGATGGGAATATTATCTTCAATGTAAAACTATTCAAGGCTGAGCGTAAGATGTTCCTTTTTTTTGTTCTTGTCACATACATTATTCATAATTAATTATTTAAAATTTTAACTTTCAAATGAGATATTGTATTTCAAGTTAGTTACTTACTTGACTTGATACATCTACGGGATGTGCTCCTACCAGCGCTATGGCCACACCGACGAAAAGTAAAAGGAATGTCGTCCTCATATTCCTGGAAAGAAAAATTAAAATTAAACTCAATCTCAAATAATAATGATTCAGTTAATTATAATTACAAAATCCTAGGTTTAATTGAAATCCAACGATTTGACAAGTTTAAAAACCCACTAAGTAATAATGTTCTTGAATTTTCAACTGCAACTTGACTTTCAACTGAACTCGTTGACAAAATGCTCTTACTTGTTCAATGTTTTAAATAAATAATATATACGATTTGGGATCTGGTAGTAGGATTTTCTAGTAACTTAAATATACGAAATATTATTTTTGGTAGAAAATGTACAAAAAACACCATTGAGAAGAAAGAATTTCGAATAACTTTGGAAATTATATGTACAAATGAGCCTTAATTCTTTGATTTAACCTGATTTTTAAAATTTGTAAATTTGTAATTATCTTGTTTTTAAATTTTAAATTTAAGTTGAAAACTAAAAAAATATATATACTTTGTAAAGCTTTTGTCATGTGTAATATTTAATCTAATGATAAGATTATGGGACCGCGATGGCTGAGAGGTTTGGGCGTCCGATGCCAGGCTAGCGTCCCTGGGTTCAAATCCCGGCACAGCCCATGGATTGTTTAATTGAGAATATTATGAAAGAACTATCTTGACGTAGTTTGACCTGTAAGCGACACCCACAACGGGTAGTTTTCTTACTTACTTTACTTAAATGTTGAGATTAATTAAACGCATATGAAGAATGCGAAAAATACCGAAGGTCGTGGGTTCGAATCCCATCCGTGGCACTGACTTTTTTATCTCCCCCAATACCTCACTTAAAGTTCAATCCGACCACGAAACCTAATCGATTTCACCATTGGACAAAAATTGATGATGAATAAAAAAGCATAAAACTGCAGGACTGAGGAAGTTTGTAAAAATTTCTTATTTATTACGTTCTTTAATTAGTTCAGTGCATTGTTATGTGAGAAAATCCCCAAAATTTTCTATTTAATCTGTTTCCTGGTGTAGTTTCACAAACAAAATTATAGTGAAACTTGTTATTAACGTTAATTGTAAGAAATCTGTCTAGAGTATCAATAACAAAAGTGTTGATTGGGGTGTTTATTTTATCTTTTCAATGTAAAGTATCTTTACAAAGAAACTGCAGGTTGTTGTCAGAAATCTTCTTAAGTGGATGGACCCGTGACAGTTCTTTGGCATACCCGACGGCTCAAAGGAGCGAGTTAAAAAGCCAATGACGCGGATAATCACCTCCGTGAAATCCTCAGTTCACGGCTAATCGGGTGGGCAAATAAAATTGAAGGAAATTGGGCGGCTAAGAGGATCGTTTGCTGTTGTCACCGGGTGTCGACATTCTACCAACCTTCCGCCGCCACTTTGTAGTCTTTCCGTCCAATGGGAAATCCGTTTTGTAAAATGGTGGTGCTACACACAGATTTGTAGTAACTATCCGGTTTTCAAGCATTAAACGCTCATCATCAGACGAAGGAGACACAAACACCTCCCTCGATATGAAATAAAGGAGTGAATCTCCTGAAAGCGATGGTCCTTATACTCTAAAAATTTGTTCGTTTTAGGCAACTGTTCTTTAATTATAGATTTTATTTCTTAGCCACTTTGACCTATTTATTTAATATTGCAATCGTTATAATCAAGTTTGTAAACCCCGCTTTTTGACAAGTTGTCAACCTTGTCTTTAGGTTTTGTCAGGATATTCAACCCGTATGTCTAAAGCTAAACTAAAAGTTCCTTCTTCTAGTCTGAGAATTTTATTAGTTTTTCTGATCGTTTACCGATGTATGGCAAGGAAAGAAAAACTAATGATTCATCTTTTGGGGGATAAATATTTCTTGGTATATATATTGTTTTTAGCCAAGCTTTTAATTGTTTTTCTTTCTTTTTTATTATTGGCAAGAGTTAATGGGAGTGCCAACATATGATCTACGAGCCAAATGAAATCAGCAGCATTTTGGGTAGAAGAATTCGTTGGTATCGTAGTGTCTGAAGTTGTTGGTTTTCTATGTCCATTTCAATTAGGTTATTATGGATGGTTTTAAGTCTTAAAAGATTAAGCACCAGCTTTATTTATTTTTAATGAAAAAATTATTAATTGAAGGAATTGTATAAATTACAATTGTATTATAAATAATTACTTTCAACATAGCGTTTCAAAAAAAAATAAATAAATAAATCGCTTCAATGAATTAATTAATTGTGCTCTCAACACGACTCGCATGAATGGAACAGGTACACAGAAGACAAACAGTTTGAGCCCTGAAGATGATCTCAATAAAGTTCGAAACGTTGGCACGGCGAAGAAAAGGTTTTTCTGAAACCTACAGCACACCAGACCGCATCTCACAATATCTGAATTAATTACATCTATTGTTGTCGCCAGTTTCTAGCATGGAGAATTATAAAAAGACACTACTGGTATTATAGGTTTGTTTTCTTTGTGAATTTTGACCTTATCGTATAACACGGGAATTCGGGTTAATTGGTGTAAGTTTTTTAACCTCAAATTGGGTATTTCAGAATAGAAATTCAGTATTTTATTAGAACTGTAGTTTTGAATTTTAATGTAGAGTCTTTTAGCTGGTAATTATAGAAAAATGAGAAACAATGAAAACCTTAATTAAAAACAATGGAATATATATCGATAGGTTGGTAGTAAAAAGAATAAAAAAATAATTTTAAAAGGAGCAACTTTGCACCCAACAAATAATGAATGTTTTTTTTTGTTTCTTGCTTGCCATACATTGGTGAACTATAAGAAAAAGTAGGTAAAATTTGAAAAGGGAAAGTTTTGGAGTAGCTTCTAGAGGTAGATGCGCACTTAAAAACATCCTATCAAAACCTAAAGAGAAGGCTAACCTAAATAAAACAAAACATAAATAAAAAAAGTTACACAGTTTCACCTGAGGAAGAGAACTAGATTTATTTGAAAAATGTAAAATTAAACACGAAGAAAAATACATAAATAATATAATAGATGTTGATTTTCCTCCTATTTTAAACATGTACCTAAATAATATTTGACATACAAATTAGTTACTAAATTAAAATTATTTTCTTATAGTATTTATTAGAATAATATTTACTTGTATCGTAATTCAAGTTTTACGCACGTTCAAGATTGAGCGGCATTAAAAACTCATTGGAACGTCGGCATGTTGAGATAGGTGTTTGTTACTCCTTCAAACTGATGATGAGCGTTTAATGCTTGAAGTACGATTCATTGAAAAGAACAAATCTGCCAATAGAATTATAATCGACTCAACGTGGATTTCCAAACGCACCCCACCTTAAGATCATTACTATCGTACGTTGTACCGAAATTCCTACCACGCCGCCTCGTGCCGATTTCAAATGGATACCGTTTCTCGGTTGACAATGACACAGAAAGACAAACTTTCCGAGCGGACAACGAAATCGGTTACGAAATCTTATTTTTAATTTATCCCGTTACTGTAGTTCGAGCTGTGAATCGAAATGCCCCTTTTTATCCATTTCGGGCGATGCTATCCGAAGTCAAAAATAAATTGTTGATTTCGAAGGAAGCGACTGACGCCGTTTTCACAAGATTCATCATCCCGGTATGATTTGTTAAAACACCGTGAAGGTTGCTTATTTCTCAGCTTAATTTACCGAACAACTTAGCTTTACATCACATATCACCTTTTTTTTTGGCTAGACGGATTTCCCCATTAAAACGTCAAAGTTCCTAATGCTTCCCGAAAGTGTTATAACATTGAAGTAATACTGTATTATTACTTCACGTTTTTTTCGAACCACGGTTATTGTCACCACGAAATGGATTCATAAGAAAAGCGCCGGTACGTTATTTCGACCGGAAGCGCATCCGATTTTGCACATACTGGAAAGAAAATTATTAGGTTGATTTCTCTAGTAGTGGATGTAACCAAGTCGGATTTTGTTAATTCGTAAAATTATCAACGATTGTTCCTACGCTTCGAAATGCTTTAACTAACTAAATGAGACGATATTTTTTATTTAGAAATTTTTAATTAGTTTCATTATTACAGAAATATAGTAGACTAAACCCTCCCCTATATGAGCAAAATATGAATAATTATAATATGACAGTAAAAAAAATAAAATGTAGTATTAGTTTAGTTTATGCAAAGTATGTGAAAATTGTATCCCCTTGTTAATTTGAAAATTTACATTAATTAATTAATTCTGAGTTGCTCTAAGGAGCACGACATGGTTGAAGTGGGAGCGGGCTACTCTGAAATAGAGACGTATAAAAAAAAAATTACGGTTGTAAAAGTGAAGGTATCGAAGATTCACTATCACAGAGTTTCACTATTTAACTGCTTTGAGAGAGATTTGCGGTTTCAAAAATAATTGATTCAAAGACCAAAATTTGATTCGGTCCGTTACGAAATTTTCAATCTAATCCTATAATTGAAAAAAATTAATATCAGTGAGTTTCTTCGTTGTTCCATCGTATATTTTGTTAATACATAAGGAAAAATCTGTTGAAAATTTTATTATCAAACGTCGTGAAAATAGCTCATTTCATTTTGTAAAATTTATTTTTGCTGAAGGATGACGCTATTTTCCAAATGTATAATTTTCGTGACCACGGTACTCGATAGCGGAATAGTCAGTCAATCAAAACATACTGTTTTATTTTTGTTTAAAAAAATACAGGATCCTACTTCATGTATAATTAATATTTTTCCTAAGGATGTACATGGATTTTTTTCTTTATTCATACCGATATTGGTATATACTATTATTATTTTGCCCATGTCATACTATTATTATTATGTTTTAACCTTATTTCTTTAATACAATTCGTAGAAGTTTAAAAATAAATAATTTCGGACAAAAATTAACAAAGTTTTGACACGGATATGTCTTACGGCTGGGGGGTCAGCCCGAAAGTTTAACACGGAAATTGTCACCACGACCGTGCGTCGGTGCACTGTTTACCAAGGATACGCGAGAACGAACTGGTGGGCAGGTGTTTTTGAAGTCGCGACGCGATTGACGCTTATGACGCGTGTGACGCGACGCGATTGGTTTTTATGACGCGATGTGATTGACACTTATGACGCGACGCGATTGACGCTTTGACGCATGTGACGCGACGCGGTTGTAATGAGCTTCCAAATAAAAACGATCCTCAAATTAATAAATAAGCGTTCCCTGATAATATGCGGGTGTGTTTAAATAGCTATCCATGTACATATGTATCTGCATGCAGTGTAGATACTCGTTCCATTTTTCTCTTGTCTTTGGTACTGATTTGCACACGTAAAACGTAGTTAATGCATTAGTTATATAATCAATCTATTAATAAAAAATCAATAACTTTGCAGACCGTTTAATTAATTTATTGTACGCGATTGGCAAGTCAACCTCTCCGTCGTGACTTCGATTCCCACCTTCATCTGGAATTTCCGATACCCAAAAGTATTCCGATCATTGTTCGTTCCTTGGCATGTAAGACCATAAAGCTATTAAACAAGATGTATATTCTTTTTTTTTTATAAAGATTCCTTTAAGAAATAATGGTTGAAATGGTCTAAAATCATACATTTTTTTTATAGGTCCATCTAACAAACAAAAGAGAAAAAATTAAGTTGACATAATCATGGTTTTTTTTTCTGAATACAAATTAAAGTTTTTGGAAATTTGACTTTAAATCTTATCAATAATTCAAGTTTATTGGTATGTACCGAATTAAATATTCTAAAGATATATCCATACTAAAGTTGGTAGAATATCCAAAACACGGCCGCTACGGTCAAAGCAATAAACCGCCTAGTTTTTTTATTTCTTTTTTTTTTTAACGTCTAATCTGCACATATATGTATATACATCCAATTAATCACATATGTTTCAAGGCTACCTTATTACGCCAACCGTTGCACAAACAACGCCCGAGGAATAGCAGAGGTCCTGACAGCGTGATGTGTCAAACAAATGATAATTTAAAGACAAATTAAGCTTAGTGACACGTACGACCTCTTATACGCGAATCATTCGGGAAAATAAAAATCCACAAGCCCAAAACAGGTTTATTTTTGTTACAATATTTCAAAACATATATTAGAGAAAATCCTAGTAAACAGTAGTTTTACTTGTAAGCTGTTTACAATCGTTCTATTTTAGGCGAAATGTTTTCGTAATTTTCCTTGTTAAAATGTGTAAGTTTTCGTAAACCTTTATTTTCACTCGTTAGGGCAATTAAGAATCAATTATTTGTCGACATTATTTTCAAAAATATTACATTCCTTCAGGAAATATCTACAGTCTTACAGTTTGAATATTTTCAAAATGGAATTGATATTTTGAAAAACGTTTTTGACTTTAAATCGATATGTCAAGAGAAGTCGATTATTATATTTTCCTGAAGGCACATAAATTATTCATAAAATTTTAGAGCGTAAAGCCGTATCATCCAATGGATAAATGATTCACAATAGGTCCTTTTTTTTACAAAGACGTTTAACTACTTAAATCATACCTTGTGCGAGATAATTGTCAACCAAGTTGTCCAGGGGTGAAATCTACACTGAAATATACGCAGTGATGCCTGAAGGTTTTTTTTCACTCCCACTCGCCAAGCTCCAGACAATGAATAGATCCGTATCGATTCTGAGAATTACGCCTTTTAATGCCGAAAATTAATTAGCTTGTCATTGCCTCCGTCCCTATGACACGATATCGCGACACGAGTATGAGTCGTCCAAGGTAAATGTTAGAATTAATTCTACCTAATTAGCTTTTCAAAATGAAGGTGGTAAAATATTTAGCACCTTGACAAATACCTAGCACGTCAGACGAACAATCCAATCGATTTATGATTAAATTATCTTATTTATATGTTTATTCAGTAATAAACTTTCTCTCGAAATTTATTTACCAAAGAAATTATCAAAGGGATTTTTCAATTGTGCGCTTGAGGTTTTATGTAGGAATGATCCATGATTAAGAGAAAGAGAAAACAAATTTGATATTTTGGCCTCTTCTATGAAATAGCCACTAGCAAAGTTGTTTTGTAGAGATCTTCTTTAAATGCAGATCGGGTACGTCGTCAGGACGTGCGGGACAGGACATCAAGGACCGACACAATGGATGACCATGGATATTATGTATTTATTGTTCCATCGCCAGTACGACAAGGTAGAAATTTTGGAAAGGACAAAAACATTTGAAGCATTGATCTTTCAGAATCAAGGAAAACAACAAGAAACTCAACTTAACCGATGGATTTTTACAAATAAATTTGTGGGGCGATTTCTTCCAAAAGCTCACATATCTGATTGTGGTGTACATAAATTTTTTTTTTTTTTTTGTATTGACGTATCGTTTTTTGGTCAATCAAGTGCAGTGAACCAAAACCATATCGTTATACAAGAAAATCCGTGTAAACTTCGATGCTGTTCTTCGTTCAGTTGGTCGTGGTGAATACATAATCGATTTTTGTTTGCTCGATCTCTATATTAAAAATGAGTGTTTTGTTTTAACAATTCAATAAGCAAATAGTATTACATAACGTATAAATAATATTTCAAAAAACAAACGATACATTTATAAAGAGAAATTTGGACTACAGTGTTGTCCAGCAATTCCGACGGCCAACGGGATATGATTCATAGCGGAGAATTTCCAATTAAGAGCTTTATATAATCTTAGATTTTTGTTTCACAATTTCGAAAAGTGTCGAAAATAAAATCGAGGCCGTTCTCGCAATGGGCCTCTGCATTTGAGCGCGGAAATCCAAAGATCCGGTTTTCAATTCAGATGTAGCTAGTTGTGTAAATAATACATATCGACTAATTAAACTGATTACGCAATATTTCTATTAATTAGGGATAAAACTGACTATGAGAAGAAAGTCATATTTATAAATTTGACGGTCCACGCACAGGGACACGATTTCACTTACAAAATCTTTCAAGTCTGTTAAGAATTTTGAATACATCAAGAAATTTTCGATTGGTTTGATTTTTCGATTTATGCTTGTAGAACTTAAAAAAGGTTGCAGTATTTTATGTCTTGAAGGATTGCATAGCCGGTGTCATTTACGGCTCGGACTTCGTCGAATGGTCGCCGAGAGTGAAACTTTTGCCAGGCCAATTACATTACGTAAGAACACAATCCGTTATCTGGTCTATATTCTTTCTCAATTCATTACTGTTTCAACATGGCATTAAATAATTTATAACCAAGGGTTTTAAAGTAAAGTTGGACGGCTGTATTTTTTCCTGTTGCTTTTTTGGCCTTGTACGGGTTTAAATATTTTTCCCGAAGGCCAAGGATGCAACGGGAGATAACCCAAGTGTTCGAATAAGTCTTAAATTGTGGGTTTGTTTTTAATCAAACCGTTTCCGAGATAATCGGAAATTGCTATTTTCGAATGGGCAAATACAGTAATCGATCAAATTCTTTAAAGGGTACACCAAGGACTTTTTGAAACTTAATCAATCTATAATTAAGAAATCGTTGAAATATGTACACCACGATTTCATATAAATAAATAAACATTAGTCATAATTACATTATATTTCGTGGTCCGATTGACCAAATAATTTAAATTAATTAACATTTTATTTATGGTGTTGGTTTAATTGAAAAGGTTACTGTTTAGTCCTTACTTTTTTCATCATGTATATAAATTCCTTTGTAAACATTCGTTAATATTCTTTGTTCTGTCAACTGATAGATTAGTAAATCTCTTTTAAAACTAATTTTTTAATTGATCTGTTTATGTCTCTTCTTTGTAGGCAATTCCCAAATGTTTGGTTGGCTGTGAAATGTTTTTGAGCATGCTTTCTAAACATATAATAATGTTGTGGAAGCTAAGGATCTTCACATAACTATTAGATATTTCAATTAATTTTTTTTTATGTAAGGTCTTCTTTGAGATGGAAAAGTTAGTGGACGAGCAGTATTCGAACCCAAGACCCTCAATCCGCCGCTGCTCTAACCACTTGACCTATCGTGACTTCGATCCACTCGGCCACCAACAGCCGAAGGTCGTGGGTTCGAATCCCGCTCGCGTCACTAACTTTTTCATTTCAACCAATACCTTAAATCAAAAGATTAATCAGGCGTAAAGTTTAAAAACAAATTAGAAACGCATAAACAATGACGTGTAAAATGGATTGAGCTTGTTCGATTTAATCTAGTTGTTTTCCTTCACAAATTGTAATGTCTGTTGAAAAGTTACAATTTATAAATTAATTTTGCACCCCAGAGGCAAAACTGGAAGGGTCAAAAACCCAACATTCCAGGGTTAAAATTTTTACGTTAAGTCATTTAGATTTTAAGGCCTTAAATTGAGCTCACGTTTCATCAAATTCAAAGAGGTTAGTAGGATTTGTTTAAATTTATATTTGAATATAACTTGAATTTCTTATACCATTAAGCACCGACATTTATCTATTTTTTTTAACACAAATTTAATGTGCATTAACTGATCGGCCAAAATGGAATAAGTCACATATTAAAAACAATTATTACAGATGATAACTGCACCAACTTGTTGTCAACGAAAAAAAATCATGCACGTAAAAAGTCAAAGTCCTTTGTCGCACCTAGAAAAAATTCATTAAGACACAGGTAAATAGATCTATTATATTTCAATATAATAGATATTTGAGTTTACAAATAGGCAAGAAGAATTATCGAAATGTTGACGTAATTCTAAAAGCATGTTGCGTTTGAAAAAGAATGGTTTCCTTCTCGATTAAAAAAAAAAAAAAATAAATGTACTATCAGACGTAAACGTAATGGAATATGCACTTATCTCATTTTGCAAAAAGTTGGCTTATCCTGTTTTGCTCCGAGGGTGCGGCTTAAGTAAGACGTAACAATTGTTCGTCATCGGTTTGCTTAAATACAATAATTAATTTTAATATCCTATTATTGTGATGGGATTAGATAGACGAAGAGAAAAAGAGGCGGACCTGTGAAGATCGGTTCGAGCCGACCTTTCATTAACTAACAAAGTAAAAGTCAACTTTACACAAAAAAAAAAAATTCTGTCGAGTAATAACAGTTTGTTTTTTACACGACAGTGCGTGGATGTTTAGACGGATTGAACCACAAATTGTGAAATGGATCGTCACTGTGACGATAACGAGGCGAGACGGATTGTGCAGCACTTCTTTTCGCCGCTTTTGCTTAACTACTCTCTTCCTGTACACTTCGACTTGTTTATTTTTGTTTTTGTCGGAAATTATTTACATAAATGACGTGTACGCTGCAACGAGATGGCCGTTCGCGAACGCCGGAAAGTTTTCTAGGCTAAATTGCCGGCCTTGCCAATGGAAAAGACACCCGAATCATTATGCTCATGGGAGCAATGTGTACTATTTCTTTGTTGATAATTGATATAATTCTTTTATCTAATATGAACTTGAACTTGAATGAGTCTAGCGTTTAATTAAACCAAATTGCTTTTTTTTAATTTTGATTTTTAAGTGGTTCTTTTTGTCTCAAGCAACAACCGAATATAAAAAATTATCAGCTCATTCGTTGTTTTACATACAGCCAATTAAAACGCAATGGGAAATAATAATTTTCTGTTTGAAAAGCCTTGAGTTGCCGGAAAGTCGGAAGATTATCTTTATGCCATTACTGAGAGCTTTTTGTTCTCACTGGAAAATATATTCTCATCTTAAATAGAAAAACTTATCATCAGTAAGAAATCAACATGAACAATCGTTAATTCTTAATTTTCATGATTTTCTTAAACGCGTATTTGTTACGACACGATGGCCCAAAGTTTACAACCTTTTATTAGCTTTATTAGACTGGAGGTCATTATTTCCGATCATTGACTATACCCGTCGGTTTGGTTTTTAGGATACGATCCGGCTTCTCGCCATCTTCAGTGGTAATTTTTTCTAAACAACATTAATAAACAATATAATGAAAAAAAAGTCCAGTGTTTAAAATAGCGAAATAACACACCAAACGTAAAATATTTCTTTTATGAATATTTAATTCTCAAAAAAATAAATTTTCTTGACTTAACAGTTATTTTCCCTATTTTGTATGTTTTGTCAATCATTTCCTAGTCTCGTTTGTTAATTCAAATATTTATAGTTTAGTACTTACAGTGAAAATTTATGTACAATAAAAACGTGTTTTTTGCATAAAGCTTTTTTTTTTAAGTCTCAACCATCGTTAACCTCTAATCTTTTACCTCTTGTACGACATAATAAAACTGTTAAATAATCGTTTAAAGCTTATGATAATAAGCTGTATAAGTGATGAGGCGACGCCCGGTCCAACAGGTTGAACGATGATTCGGCCCTATCGATTCATCATGTTTATACTAGTTTGTCGGTAGTTGGGAAACCTTTAATTTTCGAGTTGACAAAGGTTTGAAACACAGTTTGAAGAACGGTGAAAGTGTTATTGGCTATGTATATCGGTCGTGCCCACAGAGAAAGTATACCTTACATCACATCCACACTCTCAGTTGTCAGACAAAGGTCAGATGTAATACTTATTACTTAATTTAATACTCATTTTGTACTCGGTTAGCTTTAACCCGAACGAAGTACTTTTTTCGTTTTAAAGAGAGAGAATAATTCATCAAGCAGACCAGAATCGTTACCATTGAGCCATCTTGATTATGTAATATTAACTTTTCGATTTTCATTTGGGTTCTACTATTACAATACAATGATTTAGGGTTATTTCGGTTAAGTTTATGATTTTTATTGATATTTAAAAGATAAAGCTCTTATTCCTAATATACTTTTTTTTTAAATAAGTATGCTAATGTGCTCAATATTGTTAAAAGCAGTCCAAACTATTAGCGTCTTCCTTTGATAATTGTTCTATTATTGTATTAATCAATCAAGAAAGTGTTTATTTTTTGTAAATTTTCTTTGAAAGGCGCGTGGGGCTTGATTGTTGGATAGTCAAATTAATTGGCGATCTTATGACGTCCGATACTTTTGTGTCAAGGACCGTCGATTAACTTTCCTGTCGATCTTGTAAACCGTCGTTCCCATTGGGCCCCGGTATGGTCCAAAATTGGAAACTTGCGGTTTTTTGTCTTCTTGGCTTTGGCTGAGCAGAACGAGATGAGAGATGTCATGGATGAGGCCGGAATTTACGCAAGGCGGTTTCACATTTCTCGAGAAACAACGTATCATGCGCTGTCTAGTTAGGAAATAAGGTTTCTGCGTATGAAAATTTAACGTTTTATGATTTTTTTTTCTCTTAAAAATAAAACCGAACAGCAGTACATATTTTTATTCTTACTAGGAATAATCCAACTTAGCGCAATTGTCTTAAAGCATGAGCAGGATCATAAATAGAAATTTTAACACCTCAATTCTTTTCTAATTTAATTTATTGAACTGTGTTTCTCTTTTATGATGATTAATAGACGTACAACGGGGCAGGAACGCGGTTGGACCTTTTACGGAAACTTAGTAAACAAAATATGCACGCAATGTTTATCTTTCAGCCCACATCGAGTATGGCAATTGAATAAGAAAACAAGTTGGAAATTCGACGAAACTTTACATCCTTTTCAAGACCAACAATGGATAATAAATTCAAAATGTATTTTGTAACGTTAGGAGATTATTATCATTAAAAAAAAACAACTACGATAGTAAAAGAGAAAAAATGAACGACTAGTAATCATAATAAACTGCTGTTATACCAGTAATGACAATAATTAAGCGATGGTGTGAGACAAATATCTAAATTAAAATAGGAAAACACAAAATCTCAGTTGTGTACACAACTTAGACAAATGGGTATTCATCCAAATAAAAATTGGGTATTTTGTAGAACAATGGAACATAACCATAAAAAATAGTTCAGATTGTATGCGATTTTAACCGCGCTTTCTTGCCCGTATTGTCATTGTTTCGGCACGGACGTAATTGCAGACCAGAAGGTGTTTAACGTTAATTACCGACACTTTCTTTATTAAGTTAAAGAATTTCAGTTAAACAATTGTCTAGTGAGCTTTCACTTAATGCCAGGCAATACGTTTTAAACTGACATTATCGTTTTCGCTTTCTTGAAGTCTTGCGGAAGTCGAGAGATAATGATCAACTTACCAAGGAACAAAGATAAAGAAGTTTAAATGACGCTTTTGATTTTCACTTGAATCGTTTATGCTAGAGATATTCTGATTAATATTGAGCCAAATGTAATATTTGCCGTGGCAAAGATATTGGTAGAAAACATGTTTTTCCACTTTCCGTTTTTTTTTTTTTTCCAAACAACGCCAAATTTGTTTTGATAATACTAGATTTTTCAATATCCCTCATTTCATTTGAACAAGTCGAAACCATTAATTTTACTTGGCGCACGGAGGATGAAAGAGGTGACAGCGTCGAGGAAGGAGGTCTTCGGCCGATGGCCGTTTTGACGCAACATTTACGCAACGGCCCAGCGAGGGAATGCGTATGTCCAATTCTGCACCCGCCTTTCCATACGGTCCTTAACGATAAGGACGAGAATTTTATAGTAAATAGCCCGTACGGGATTATTTAGAATGTGTGTCAGATTGCATAACGTGGGTGTTACCCTTGTTACGGAGGGAACCAGTGCGTCAAACCTCGCGGTCGTTTCAACTCTGAAATTACTCGGTTCTGCACGATTTCGTCGTTGGACAATCAAGGAAAACCTAGAGTTATTGATAATTCTGCTGTTGATGGTATCCGTTTTGTAAAGAATACTTAATAAAATTGATCAAAAAACACGATTCAAATTTTAAAATTTGTCAAATTCACTAACACCCATAGTTTTATTGTTTCTCAAATAAGAATTTAGTTTTTATATACATGTCTTAAGTGTTCAGTGTAAAACTGAACTTCACTATAAAAAAAAGGATTGGAAACAAAGTGATTTTAACGTTGGGTTGTGTCGTATTGCTGTAAAATTATCTGTAGAATAAACTATAATCGTTAGACAAAAATATTATTTGGAAAATTCTATTCAATTTAATATAAAAAGAAAAAATTAAACATCTGCGTTTATTTATGCTTTTTTAAATTAAATTTTAATATGCAAGAGCAGGTTATTTGGGTGATTTTAACGATGGGTTATTGAGAAGAGTTATGTTCGATTCAACTTTTCCATGTTTCTCGTTGATTTTCTCTAAATAATAATAAATAATATAATAATAATAAAATAATTTTTAGATGGAAATAATTTTTTTAATACATATCAATCGATTTATGATTGTACAATAAATAGTTTTATCACAGGATGAGAGTCTCATCTTTGTGTGATATTTTATTTGTTTGATTTCTGTTCTTATAGAAATGGTACAAGTAGAAAGAAGGTGCAAGGTGTACTGAGTTAATGAATAATTCTCAGAGTAAAGAGATTTAAAAATAAAAAAAAAAAGGATATTCAGCGCTGTCAATATGGTTATAAAGCACATGTGTGCTGTTTAACGGTTTATCCTCATTTTTTTAAGGGTGTAAATGTTTGAGGTGTTAGTCGGTAATTTGGGTACAATAAAACGTATCAAAGCAGGCGTATAGAGACGGATTCTCGATGGTTTTGTCCTCACTAATTATAATAATAATAAAATTAAAAACATTTTTTTCTCTCACGTACTCTTCCTTCACCCTTCACCATTTATCTCCCCCTTCACCTCAGCAAGCCGAAGTTTGAATCGCACACGAGGGAACATCTCGGAACGGAGAAAGTGCGGGAGCAAAAATGTACTGGAGAGTTTTTACTTACGTCCTACCTTCAAAATTGTTTAACTCACGTCACGAAATTCGCTGAATGCAAATATTTGCCAGCCTGCCTTCGGAACCTTGGCACGGATTTGACCACTATCGCAATGGTTTTGGATATGAAACGTCTCGCGGGGGGAGAGAAGCTCTAGTGGGGTTTAAAATACAATAAGCCCCTTTTATTAAAGTTTTATTTCATAAGTTTTTTATTTGTTAATTTGAACTGACTTATACGAGATAGAAATAAGACTGTCATACGTGGGCTAATTTTCTAAAATATTTAAATTTATTTTACTCGTTGGTGTTATTAATTTATAATAAAAAAATTTATAGAATTGAAAGTTTCTATAAATCAACTATTCGTTCACTCTTAAATACGAAGTAGTTAAATAGGAAAGACTTACGTGATTATTATTACAGCTAGAAACCGTGTCGAATCTCGTACAAACACTGATCACTCTCACTATCAAGTGAGGACTGCAAAGTGAAGGAGAGTGATATAGCTGTTTGGTTCTTAGGGGAGCCGAAGGAGGTGGAGTGATAAGAGGGGGAGGGGCGAGCAAGTTGGGGCGGAGGGAGTGAAAGTCCACGGCTTCCCAGGACGTAGCGATTCCGTCCTCGGGAGTAAAATATCCCTCAAGAAGTTACATTGCTCCTGTTAACCAGACCGAGTAGGTTTTGTTGCCAATGCCCATCCGGCAGTCGAAACGACCGTTCACGCCCTTTCTATTTTACCGGGGCTTAACTCTCATTAACGTTTTATATAATAATATTAAGTTAAATGGCCGGTTAAGAACTGCATTGAAAAGTTTAGCATTAGGACAGCTATTAAAAACTGTAACGTTTAAAACTTTTTATAAGAGTATTGTGGCAATTATTTTTAATCATAAAGCCATTGGTTTTGTGTGTATGTTTGTCTGTATATATACTGAATTTCCCTTGAACCAATGATGCTTTAATATTTTTTAATCTATTTTCAGATTTTTACCTTTTTTTGTAAAACAAAAATTATAAAGGGTACATCAGGCCTAGTTCAACTTCAAAATTTGAAATACGGCCCTATACCTCCTGACAAATCAATTTAAAGGATTTTTTACGCTGAAAACAATGGTACAATCAGATTTTAAGTTAAGGCAAAAAGAAGCCGACAGGGTAATTTCGACGAGGGGCAGAATTCTTGCATGTTTTTGACAATCCGAATTCCTCTCTCCGAATTATTAGAAGGGTTTTTTAAGTTTTTCCAAAAATATAATTAGACATCTGCTCCGGACTTAAAATTTTAAGCCGTATTGCTCCCATTTTGTCCAGGGACTTAGGGACTCCGTTGGGACAGTCGTCTAACGTTCCTAACACAAATTTCGATTTGGGACGCTGAAGAAAATGTCCTTCCATATATATCCTATGGACTGACGAATCCAAGTTCACCTCTATTGGTATTCTAAGCCTCTAAAATTTTCCAACGTGGTCAAAGGAAAATCCGAGAATTGCTAACTCTTGCCATCATCAGGTGGTTCACTGCAACAACATTTGGTTTGGACTTCTCGGAAATAAATTTATCGGTGCTTATTTTTACGAAAATAATTTAAACAGTGCTCAGTTCCTCCGTTTGTTAGGGATGTTTTACCAACATGTTATATGATGTTCCTCTGTAACAACGACAAAAAATAATTCTCGAACTTGATGGATGTCCCGCACAATACTCAGGGTTTTTGATATGATGCCTTTCCATTATTTTTCATCTGCTTTTTAAAGCCAAATTTTATTAATTGATGGTTTATTAGTCATTCGACGATTTATATTATTATTAGTTTCAATATCTTTTGTGCCATAAACTTTATAACTAAAGAACTTACATAAAAATCTGTTTGGTACAAAAGTTGTGTATCTTTCATTCGTTTTGTAAAAACCCACGCTACCCTTTCTGTAAGATATGACCAGATGCTGAGTTATTGTTTTGCGAATCTCGAATTTAAGGAAATTATTTTCCTCAAATGATTACGTTCGCCTACTGAAAAACACCTAGGAGCAGATTTTAGAGACATTAAGACGAGATTAAAATAAAGTTCAACTAAATTATCACTTCAAAATCACAAAAACTAAAGAATCCACGCGTTTTCTCATTTTGTCCATTATGATTGAAAATATAGGATTTTTAAATCACAGAAGTAGGTGACTGTTATTCTTCTTCGAAAAAAAAACAACTTTCAAATATGTTAGAAATATCAAATTGAAAATATACCCCTCTATTTAACCTATGTTTAAAATAAACTGGAGAAGAAATCATTAGACTCGAATTTTTCATATTCGATATTTTGATGCATTTTAAAATAATCCAGCAAAAAGACTTCTTAACTCGTTATTCTGTACAGATGAAAATGATTTAAAATACACCCAAAAGTAAATTAAAGTATGCACCCTAATTTTATAAATTTTGAACTATTTATATGAAACACGACGATTACCACATTGAACACTTATTTATATTATAACAACTATGACTATAAACTTAACTGATATAAACTTATTTATAATTTATCTACCTCAGAATTCACAGAAACATAAAATTTAATGTTTAAATCTAAATTATGTAATTAGTTAAAATATAATTTATTATTGTGTACATCCTTCAACTTAAAAAAGAACTTGGAATGCACGTAATTTGATATAGATTGTAAATGAACTAAAATTAAATAACAACTTAACTGAAATTAAAAACTGTTGAAAAAATTTTAAAAACTTTTTTTAATAAATGAGACTACAAGAGCTTTTAGAACTTCATTCACAAAAAAATATCACATAGAAATCCCAAGTTAATAACCCAGTTAAAAATGTACTATTTAATTGTATTGCGTTTTTAGCATTTACGGTTGTTTTTTAGCGACCAGATCAAGAAATCGCAATCGAAAAATAACAACACAAAATCATGTCAACATTCATCACTTTAAATACACAGTAAACTTAATTTACAATTAATAAACTAAATTAAAAAAAAAATTAATGGTAAGGAAGTATGAGGGATGTGGTGGCCTGATACTATGTAACAATTATTATTAGTAGTTAATACATCACTATACGTTAAATTAATACGTTAAATAATTGATTTTAAAACTTATGTTAATGCAAAAAACAACGTATGTTATCATTACATCACTAAACTTTTAGCATATTACGAAATGTAAAATTTAGACACTTTTCACTATATTTTAAATAAAAGAAATCAAAATGGATGTTAATATGATGAATAAGTTTCAAATTAACATGTATAACGTAAAAACATACAACAAACAAATAATAAAGTAAACGAAATATTCAATAACAAAGCAATGAATTGAACTGTACTGAAAAAAATACAATCCACTCACTGTTATTTTTTGAATAATCTTAATCTTAATTATACATACAAGCAGTATAGTAAGACAAATTATAAACATTATAGAGATCATATTATAAACAAACTGAGGCTGAATTGGAAATATAGTAATCTCATATTTTCAAAACCTTCAGACGACAAATTAACTACAATAGAAACATGGTACAAATAAAAATATTTACAACATAAGACACATTGAACACAAAACCTAAGCTTATGACGGACGACGTAATTCCAAATTTGTAAATATTGTTATTAATTAAATTCATTTATGGGGGCAGAACGAAAACAATAAATTAACAACTTTTCAAATTATAATTAATTGTCATGAGTGAATTTCTGGTGGTATTTTGCTTAATAATTAATTTTTCATTTTTTCATTTCTCCAATATAACACTGCTTTGAGTGAGGTTAAAATTTGCCACGTATAAGAAAACTGGGGAGAATGGGTGTATTGGTCCGAAAGCTTTCAAAAAGTAAAATCTTGTGGACAATTTTCAAAAATAAAATAGTACTTATTATAATTTTTATTTTTAATTATCCGGTATAAATGTAGTAAATAGAATTACATGCATTACGGTAATTTCAAATTCAATAGTTTTCTTGGTCCTTGAGCAATTAATATATTACAATTAATTAAGGTTTTTAATTGAGATAAAAAAGTCATTGCCACGATTCGAACCCACGACCTTCGGCTAGATACGGTGCTACTCTACTGGCGGCATATCTAGCCGAGGGTCGCAGGTTCGAATCCCGCTCGTGACACCGACTTTTTTATCTCAGCTAAAAACCTTAATTAATTAAAATTAATTTCAAACTTAAAACTAAAGTAAAAGGACACAAAAACACTATAAAATGTAGAACCCAGTTTTTGTTTTAAGTAACCAGTATAATTGGAAACAATAAGAAATAAAAATATTTCACAAAAGCAATGTACACACGTAACTGTTTCGCAGTTTTTTTGTTTGCACATGGCAGTTGATTATTTAACTACGTTACTAAAAAAAAAGACAATTTTTGTTTTTACAACAAAATATCTAGAAAAACATCGTAAGAATGGTAATTGTAATAAATCGCAGAACACATTCGTCTAAACGCTGCGATTTCGGAAGTATCCAAGTACGCGAAGGACGTTTTTATTAGCACTATGCAAATTAAGTGCAAGAAAGTACATTGTGAACCGTATTTTTGAAATAATGCCGGGTTTATTCACGCACGACGAGAAGTTAAATTTACCAGTTTTCACCTGTTAAAACGCTTAGTTTCCTGATAGTACGTCATTCTTTCTTCTAATCTTGGTCAGTACTCGCTTAAAAGAAACAGCGCCGACATCAAGATAATAGCAGAAGCAATAAGGAAACGATTCAAACGAAATAATGAAACCTTTTAACCAAAAGATTGCACTTGCGCTAACTGGACAGTGGGGGTAGTTAATTTTCTAACTATATTAGATTATAAGGATGAGATATTAGATTTCAGGGAATTCCTGTTTTAAGCTCCAGTCAGACGGAACCGTTTATGGCGTTAAGCCATCTTATCATCAGCATTACTATCACAGTTTAGTTAAAAAGTTACAAAACCTTTTCGCTTATTACATAACAATTTAGTAACCGTAAGGTTATTTATATATTTTAATAATATGTTAAAAACACAAATGAGAACAGCAAGTACTCCTCTATTAGATAAAGGAGTAAAATTTTGCCCAAAACGGCTTTGCATTAAAAAATTATATAATTTTTTCTTTTATACATCATGAAATTAAAAAATCTTTTGGGTGCAATTTCATGCTAGATTGACTTTTCACAAATTACAAATTCAAACATTAAATACTCATAAATAATTGATATACGCACTTAAACATTAAAATAATTTTATTTCAAAGCATAAAAGTTATTCTTTTTTAATTGATCAAAAGCCAACATATGCGTGAAAATCATATGTCTGCAATTTGTTGAAATTTTCCAGTGTCTAGATCCACAGTATGTTATCCTATCTTTTGAACCAAACCGTCATCATTTCCGTCATTTTAGTCTGGTCTTGGTGCATATTTTTCATGGACGTTATGTATATTACGACCTACAGCAGCAACGAAGAAAATTGTGAAAAATGGAAGCCATTGCTGTTAACATCTTGGAGGAAAGTATAGCGGCATTTCGGCAAATTTTTGAATTTACCGTAGGATTATTTTTTTTTCCAGAGAGAAGACATTTAAAAAAAATATATAAATCGTAAATAAAAGTTTGAATATAGTTTACATTTTTGCAAATATTATTATGGAAGGATAACTTTATATAATAGTATCATGTAAATCATAAGCCTATTATTTTAAAAAGCCGTTCGATCTCTTACAAGTACAAATAATTGTGTTATTATTGTGATTAAGACTTGATATATTACACGTTTGTGTTTAATACGTAATACACTTTTCACCGAGAAGGATGTGTGAAATCTATATTCACAAGGAATCAATGACAGTTACGCTGAGAAAAGAAAATTTTGAAATGGCAGATAATGAATGTGGGATGATTTTTTCCGATAATCAAGTAATTAGACAAAATCTAAATAACCGCGAATTTTTATTGAAAAATATTTTTAACTTATCTGTTAGATTTAATGTTTTTATTTTTTGTCTTTGTTTGAATACTTGTCAATAAATAATCATTTTAACATTATCTAAAAGCTTTTTTTTATTAGTGCTATACTAATTTGAATTTATGAAACACGTTTAATATTTATATTAAAGATAAAACTTAGCTGACAATTTTTAAAAACTTATTTTACGCAATACATAACGTTTAAAAGACTCTTTAGACTTTACTTTTTCAATGTTGATATAGATCATTGCCCTTCATTTGTTTTGATGGGATCTAATGATGTTCGTCCAGGCCAGGTGTATCAGAAAAATCTACAAACTGTTTCGTAATCTTCTGCATAATCTGTGTGCTCGTAAGTGCATCTTGATAGTGGTACGCATTGTATAACGAGTGAAATGTCCATATTAAAAGCGTGCTTCGACGATTGACAAAACCGGTTTTGAATCTTTTGTAAATGCACTCGTATTTCATAAAAAGCTTTTGTAGCCTTCGAACCCGCTGTTCAATTTGTATTCACAAATCGCCATTACCTCCTGGCAATTCATTAATATGATTTTATTCATCCGGTTGAAATAAGCCATTACGACATTTGTCAATTTCATCTGTTGCTTCAGGCTGATAACGATTACCGCTCAAAATTCCCCATGAGTCAGTTCAAAAAAACCGGAGGCGAATCCAGTTCCTATATGTTTGCATCTTTCTCCTTTTCTCAAAAGCTATTAAAAACCAACACATCTGAGTTTTTTTATTGATATGAATTAATATTTAGCAGCTTTGTGAAAGTGAAGACTATTTAATTAAAATCAAATAGATAAATATTACTAATCAATTAAAAATAATCTTTCTTTATAATGAAATTTTTGTAAATCAATATTGTGGCAAATGATTTTCAATTTTTCAATGGATTTTTCTAAATGTATACATTTTATTATATTCACACTGTCTTCTTAAAATTTATATTTAATCTTTATTACAATTAATTAAGGTTGTTAATTGAGATAAAAAAAGTCAATGGCACGAGCGGGATTCGAACCCACGATCTTCGGCTAGATACGCCGCTGCTCTACCACTTGTGCTAACGTAACTTCAATCCACACGGACACTATCTTCGCATCTCAATGACCGTTAATCAATAATTATTTCACTATTTCTGAATACTTATGAAAAATGTCAAAAAGGAGGGAAAATTCAAAAGGTGGGGTTGAGATGGGAAGTTGGTGTCCGGGTTGATCGAGGCCACGATAGCTTTTTAGAGCAGCGGCGATTTTTTAATCTCAACTGAAAACCTTAATTAATTGTAAGATGTTGATTGGCCAAGCGGACCACGAAATTACTGAATTTAATCTTTATATTAAAATATTTAATACGTTGGTTTGATTGACAATGTTTATGATTAAAAGAAATATTTTCAAACGTTAAATTGGTCAAATCTCATTTTTTTTTGTCCAACAGGTATTTTAAAATTTATTTAAAGTCCAACTCATTCTCAACATTGCCAAAGACCGTCTTGGCACCTGTTCGGACACACCTTTACAGTCCTTGGCTATTTGGGGGCTGGGTTTGGTCTAAAGAGAAATCTGAAAACATCTATTAAAAAACAATATATCAATGTGTAATTATATTTAAGATTTTTTGTACTAATGATGACCTTACAATACGTCGCCAGCTTGGCAGTAACAATAGAATTTGTTTCTTCATACAGATCATACCAAGAACAAAATTCTTCGTGAATTGAAATTGGTCGACACATTTTTCACTTCGTAAGGCAACGAAATAAAAACAAATAATTATGCCTTTATTTTTTAATTGTTTACTTTGGAACCCTTTCGTCTTAAAACATCATACAATAATTGTAAAAATTAATAGCAATAAATGACGGGACGAACTTGTCTTATTATTTTAAAAACACGCATGGTTGACAACTTTGAGCCCATCTCTGGCCGAAAACTTTCATATTTTATCAAACCGAATTTAAACGATCAACTTTGCCCATTGACTAAGCAAAAAATCGTACGTCAAGAACTGTCAATAACGCATAAAAATCATTAATGCATTTGTTCGTTTCTCATTGCGCAATGGAACAAAGGAACGGCGTTAAGGGTATACTAAGCCTGAAACGCCTCCATTCCATTACGATTGCCTAACTTGCTATATTTCAAATTGTGACCTTTCCTTGTTTAAACTACAGTAACAATTTATTATTTATATTTATTTTTATTATTTAATTTGTATTCACGTGTTCGCTTATCTTTATTGTTTGATTCGTATAGAGCTTATTGGGTGGTTTAAATCCCTAGATGTTCCGTTTTACTCATCAAACATTTCTAATAAAACATTATAAAAAAATCCTAGTAATAATCAATTTAAGTATCTGTTAATTTCAAAATTTTAATTGTCCTATAATTATGAGCTTAAAATAAGTGGCATTTAATTGATCTGTTAAGGTTTTTAAAACTAATTTAAAACTAAAATTAATCTTTGATTTTACTGTAAATAAAAATAATTTACTATATTATGTTTTGAATTGTACTTATTTAAAATCTACACACACAAAAAAAAGAAGTAAATAAGTGAATAAATAAGAACGAGCAAGAAATGAATTGACGTTTAAAAAATCACACAACCAATATTTTCATTATATGTGTGGTGGTTCGTGACCGTTAGCCCATGATTATTCATAAATCGTGGGATGCGGTCTGGTGTGATGTAGGTTTCGGAAAAACATTTCCTTTATAGAAATACTTTGAATGTATATAAAAAAAAATATATTTTTTGCATTGCATAAATTCACTTTTTTCCACATCCTACGTGTATTTGTTAAATATAAACAATATTGGTAAATCCCAGGCCCTGAAGATGATCTCAATAAAGATCAAAACGTTGGAACGATAAAGAAAATGTTTTTCTGAAACCTGCATCACGCCAGAACGCATCTCACGATTTCTGAATAATAATTTTCATTATAAATATTTTTTACCTCAAAACATTTTAGCCTGATTTGAGTCAATTTTCGATATACTACATTTTTGATTATTTCTTCAGGTAGATTTTTTCGATATTGATATAAAAAAAATTTCTGCAAAATTCAATTTGGGTTTACTTTAAATATTCTGTGTGTCAAAAATCAATGTTTATTTCTTAAATTTTTATATATCCCATAAATACTATAATATTTTTAATGTTTTAATTTTGATCGATTAATTAACCATTTTTTATTTATTTCAATCATATCTAATCAGTTTTTATTAATTTTTTATTAAAAAACACCATATGTAATACAATATTTACCAATTTTAATTTCAATTATTAATATTAATCAATTAATTTATTAAATTTAATTCCAAGTTTTTCAGTAATCAATTTTTGTGTCAACCTTGTCTCATAAATCAATGTATTTCATCATCACAGCTTAAGTTTTTCCGATCTAAAATTATGTTTAATTAAGTAAAAATTGTGACTCTTATTTTTCAAAAACATATATTACCAAAAAATACTATGATATTTTTGTTATTTACGTTTCATCTTGAGTATGTATCTTATTTATGTCCAGACATATTGTTGTATATATTTTAGCAGTAGCCAACTACATATTTTATTTGTAGACGTTGTAATAGTAATAGAACAATTTATAAGTAATACATTATGTACATAGAACAACAAAAGAGTAAGGTTAAAGAAAAAACGAAGATAATAAAGCATACTCAATTATAATATTTTTTTTTATCATGTAAATGGTGGTAAAATAAAAAGGAGATGAGATTTTATTTATAAGTGCCAACAAATAACATATAAAATGTACCAAAGGAATAGGAAAACAACAGAAAAAAAACAGATGGATCATTTATTATATATCAAATTATAAATAATCTGTTTCACGTGTCTGCTTACAAGGAGTGATGAGAATGAAATAATAATACAATTTTTTTGCAATACAAATTATATTTAACAATAATATGATTTTATTCATTGATTTTATTTAAAAAAATATTTAAAAAAAAACTTTGAAGGAAGAATTTTCAAAAAGCAATCATATATGGAAAAATTATCACAATTTATATATACGGAGTGTAAATTTAAATTAAAGGTGAAACAGAAACTTGGCAAATTATATTTCTTTGCTGGCAACTCAATATATTTTGTTTATACAAAGATTGTCGGATTTTCTTGTATTTTTGAAAAAAGACTTTTCGATGATCGTATGTTCCAATGTTTAGGTAGTTCCAGAGATAATCCAATATGCACATGAGTAAACCCTAATGAGCTAGAAATTCTTTGTTGCATTGTTTAAATGGACAAAATCACTATGCACTGCCCAAAAAAGAAACCGTGAGTCATCAGCCGTTAAGACGGTTCAGAATTACCCAGGAATCGGTCGTTACATAAAGTCGGTCGCAAACTCCGCTCCTTGGGAATATCCTTTCGCCAACGTTAATGGCTCTTACACCGCCCAGAAATCGCCCGATGAAGAAATATTTATGTAAAGGCATTGTTTTCTCGAATAGTTTTAATTAGATTCACTAATTTGGAACAGTCTGTACCACTGCGAAATATGGCGAAAATCCGGCGAGCAGGTGACACGCGATGATAACAAAACCCGCCTCAGCATTGCGACATTTTTGAAATAAAGAAAAACAAAACACTCATTGTATTTTATTTAAATATCTTTGAAATCGGACAACGTAGCAATACAATAAATATCTTCGAATAAACGAACAATCGGTAAACAATAATTGCCGCCCGTTTTTAAGAAGTGTGGTAGGAATAATATTTGTTAAAATTACAACACGACTAATAATAACATTTGTGAAAGTTAAATGTCAATTTTATTGGTCCCGTAAATGCGAAAACAAGTGCAGATAGCTTAACGTTTTTCAGAAAAAACAGAATTTTCAAGAGCTAATTAAATTTTGTTACCTTGTTAAATTTAGATTTTATGAATGATGTAAATCGCTATTTGTGAAACTATTGACTGCCTTTATTGGATGTTTAATTTGTTATAAATTGTTATAAATTACGTTCAAAAACCAATAGAAATGAACCATTTGTTGTTTTTAGAACGTTGTCAATTGTTATTCTGTGAAGATAACCTGTTGACATTACGAAAGGTAAACACATGTAAAACACACATTTAGGTATAAAAGCCATACTATACAATAAATATAGCATAGTGAAAGTTGTTAAATATTTAGTAAATAACAAAACAATATTTGTTTAGTAAGATTGGTAGCAAGACATTTTAAAATATTTTTCATCTGTCACCATAATAAAACATGTAATTCAAAATCCTCGTCATAGTTCAATGTTAAAAATCACTATTTAGTAAATCTATTTAATTAAATAGGACAATATTTTCAATAGCATGTTCACCAGAACAAAATGAGAGATTTATATAAATAAAAGTTTATTTGAATGAAACTGCGCAGTTTAGAGCGAGTTTTGATCAAATTGTTGAACATTTGGAAATTGTACCCTGCTCGTTTCTGAATATTTTGGCTGGTCTAGCTATAATCTATCACTGTTTTGGCCTGCCAGATATTTTCACTTTCCGCCATCCTACGTGATTATATTTTTTTACTACTTACATAATTAAATTTTGGGTTCATGAATCTACTACTAAAAGTGACACAATTCGCTAAGTAAATTGAAAGTTGACTAAGGAGAATGAGAGACAAGAAAAAGGCAATATTGCTGAACAATCGGTACATCGTTAAAATTTCTTAGGCAAATCATTGGAACCTAATTCAAAGAATCGATTGGCCAAAAGCAACCGATCAAAAGTCAGTCCTTAATTGTTAATTGCTGCCTATCAATAGTACTATACGTAGTTTAAAAGTAAAACTAATAGATCTAAAAATAACCGTAGTTAGATCATAAGTCAGTATTGCCAAAAATCTCGTCAGCTATCTTATTAGTTAGAGCACATAATGAAACAATATCAGTTGGAAGAGAATCTGTTCATTTCACACAAATTGTACTAATTATTGACACTGTAAAATTGGCCAATTGTCTTACCATGACTCGGACTTGACGACCAGTGCGGAGAAGAGCAAAATGAAACCATACAAGCTGAAAGAATACCTTTCAATTTTATACAAATTATTCAAACTGTTGACTGCAGTTCTGCAAGGTGAATAAAACCATATACAGGTAAGTAAAAAAATATTTTTAGTTAATTTAATACTAATATTCAACATAAAAAGTATTAATTGTTTATCGTATTATGTTATAAAGTTTTAATAAACTGTGATAAATATATTAGAAAATCAAATAAATCCCTCAATATAAAGGAACTTGCTCTTAAAACATTAATGGAAAAAAAAAAGTTTGTTCGTATCTAAGAGACTTCTTCTTAGATTCTTCGAAAAAATCTTTGGTTTCTTCTTTGTTCTTGTTTCTAGTTTTCTCTAAGATTCGCATAGAAATGACAGTGCAAGAAAATTTGAATGAGACTCTCCGGTTCATACCTGTCGCATAGTGTAGAGGGTTGTTCGCCAGCTGTGACATATTTGATTCCATAGGAAAATATTTTAACATTTTTATCCGATAATGTGAGTTAAATGAGGCCTTTTTGTTTGTGAATTTGGTTTTTGGGGATTGATAACTATAGCTGGGGGAAATCGAAGGGACATATTTTTCAGAAAATATCTTTCAAATTTGAATTAGAAACCTTTCCAACGTCCTCTGGTAGCAGTTGGTTCCCATCTTTCCCAAATTTCTTCTTGCAACATATAACTTTTATTGGGGGATTTGAAATCCTCAACAAGTGATAACAACAATATATGCAATTGACAGAACCAATTTCGTGGATTATTACATCTTAGCAATTTCTCAAGATTATTCATATTCCATCTAGAAGACCTTACAATGATGGTTCTACAAGGTTTATTAATAGCAATCAACCACCGTTTCAACAGCCATGTCAGAACCATCACATTGGCTGATTTGTACTTATTTTCAATTCACTTAGTTTTCTTGGTCCGCTTGACCAATTAATATATATTAATTAATTAAGGATTTTAGTTGAGATAAAAAAGTCAGTGTCATGAGCGGGATTCGAACCTACGACCTTCAGCTAGATACACGCCCCTGCTCTACCACTTGAGCTATCGTGCCTTCGATCCACTCGGACATCAACTTCCTATCTCAACCCCACCTTTTGAATTTTCCCTCCTTTTTGCCATTTTTCACGTTGGAAGTTTTTTTATCTTAACTAAAAACCTTACTCATTTTCAATCATGATTTGACTCGGCGTATTCGGCGGTAGTTTTTTAAACAACGCACCTGTAGGATTACTAAGTCATCAAGGTGGCCAATTGTTCAAACTCTCAATGCATATTAATGAGGCTGTTATTGGCTGAAATAGTTTAAACTTTTTTCCCATAGATAGATCTACATAGCTTTAACCAAAATTTTCTTTATTTGACCAAAGCGTGGTTTGGTTAGGAAGTGACGTTCAGCAAATTCAAACCGACTATTTCGAAGGAAGACCAACTGAGTAGGTTTATTGGTTGACATAACTAACTGGTTGCTTTTTAAGTTCAACGCCCTGAGTGTTTTACTCTTGCCGGCAGTAAAAAAAAAGTTGTTGCCAGGACCCTGAAATCGATACTTGTGAATATTTATAAACGACGTTTCAAAACAGTGCGTATTTAGTTGCCTCTGTCCGTAAAATAGAGTGAATTAAGTTAAAAAAATAAACCAATATTTAAAAAATTTTAGGCGAAAGTATGGTATACGAGAATATTGAATAGCAAGGATAAAATACGAAAATCTTTTTCACAAGAGTCGGTTCTCGAGGTGAAAGCTTATAAAATTTTATTCAAATGGCTTTTGGCGGAAGCGACGTATCGAGGAGTCAATCAGTTTCCAAAATACCAAAGCCCTCCGTGACGGAATCGGGTCCGGTTGGCCAACATGGAAAACGTACGTCCGCCGTCGTCTATTCTCAGTCTATCTCGTGGAAAAGTTGTGAAATTTCCGCGTTAAAGTAATGAATTTTAGTGTACACGAGCCGCTCGCTAACAGAAGATTCAAAAGAGCGGGCGGTATTAATTTTACAGTTGTTTCGCAAGCCTGGAAGCACCTTTCGACACATCAAATAATGAAAGTCACTGCCGAATAATTTTATTCTAGAAAAATGTTAATTTTTGCCCCAATAAACATTGAGTAGTAGCACTTTTGAAATGCTTCTTTCGCTTTCTAGTAATCTAAAATTATAAGGCTTACCAAAAGAGTTTATGGCCTAATGTTTCTTAATGACACTTTTCTTTTCAAATTAATTATACAGGGTGTTTGGCTAATCGTGTTACAAACTTTGCCGGTAGTTTCTACAATCAAAAAGGAACCAAAAAGTCTTAATTAACTATGATTCCAATCTCAATAGTTTGGGATTTATTTCAATTTTTCTGATTTTTTAAGACCTTGCATCAAATAAACAATGATTACACCAAAGCTAAAAGGTTTTGGACAAATCCGATGATACCATTGAAAACTACGTTAAATTTCCAATAAGATGTGATCAATAATAAACTTGTAAACTTTCGTGAAATAAGTATTTTAGGAATGAGAACTTTGAATTTTTTTTTTCAAAGTTGAAAAACATGCTGCGGTGATTCTAAACCACCATTTTCAATACAGAGACCTGCAAATTTCATAAAACGTACTCCATTTAATATACTTTTTATTGGTGTAATTTTTTTAAAATAATTTTTTCCAAAGGTTAAGAAATAGACGGAGGAAAGGAAAAATCCTTGGCGGAAAAAGAAAAAAAGAAAATTTTGAATGAATTTATTAAACGTTTTTTTAATTTTGGTTCGAATTGCTCTCCACCCACTGCAATATATTTTCGATACATTCCTTATTATCGCGATTCCTTATTTTTTTATTATTATTAATCTTTCCATCTATACTTCAACCACGGTTTTTTCTATTCCTTCATTAATTTCTTAAATCTTAAATCTTCTACTAAACAGGATATTAAATGGAGTACGTTTTCTATAATTTCCTGTCCTCTAGGTTTGGAAATGGTAGTTTACAATCACCATAGTAAATTTTTTGAAAAAAAAAATTATGTTTCAATGTTCTCACTACTGAAACGGTTATTTCACCAAGGTTTACAAGTTTATTATTGATCATCTCATTGGAAATTTAACATAATTTTCAACGGTATCAACGGAATTGTTCAAAACCTTTTAGTTTTGGTGTCATCATTGTTTATTTGAATCAAGGTCGAGAAATGTTAAAAAATCAGAAAAAAATCAAATTACTCCGAAACTGTTGAGAATCGGACCATAGTTAATTAGGACTTTTTCATTGCAGAATCTATGGGCAAAGTTTGTAGCACGAGTAGCCGAACACTCTGTACATGAAATTGTTCCAATTGTCAAACTTGTACAAAAGCTTTTATGTCGTAATTTCTAATATTTAAACGATTGCTCTGTAACAAAATTTTGTAAATTGCGGTTATGCTGCAATCTCATGACACAATATTTAACTACAAAACTACGATAAAAATTGAAAGTATAAAATACACTTTAACGTATACGGTATTAATAGATATTTCAACATTCTGTTGAACGGACCTTCCAAGTAGAAAGATATTTTAAAAAAGTCCTTGCAACAATGTATCAGAAATCTCTGTCCATTCATTTCCTTCAAAATTATTACAGGATTGATTAGTTTATGAGTGAATGCCTGGAATCAGAGCTTTATCGAAGATGAAAGGTTTGTATGTTAGGACGTGAAATAACCTTAGCTGGAATCTAAAGCAAGATGGGTTTTATTTCTATATTTCCTCTCATTTCGACAATTATGTTCTTTATTTACAGTATTATTGTATAACTGTTTTTGTGTGGATTGGCTGCTTTGATAGCCTCCGAGGAAATGTTCGTATCCGGTATTATTATTACTTTCCAAGTAATTAAGGTTTTGCTTGAGATAAAAGACTCAGTGTCACAAAAGGGAATCGAACCCATGATCTTCGGCTAGATACGCCGCTACTCTACCACTTGAACTGTCCTGACTTCGAACACTAACTTCCCATCTCAACCCACATTTTGAATTTTCACTCCTTTTTGCCATTATTCAAGTTCTTTTTCTTTCATATATTTGGGACACGTCATAAGGTGTTCACATTTATCAATTTGTACACAATGGTCCCAATTTTCGAGTTGGCTATATTTATTTTTGGATAAATACTCATTTCGAATAGAACAATTGGACATATTTCTTTAATTGCTGCTGGGTGGTTCTTAAACCATTACGTTCCGATTTTAGGTTGTATAGCTTTTTAAAACCTTCTTTTACTAGAAATCGACTGTTTGACCAAGTATTGCAATAATGTAATTTTAACCTATTGTGGATTTCTTTGTAGTGAAGTTGCTTCTTTTGTCAATTGATGAACATTTCATTGAACGTCAACCCTGTATGTGCCTTTACCCAAGCGATTTTTCCTGTTTTAGAAATCTAATTAAAAAATGAGGAGGTTGTCGGAGGTAATTAACTTTTCATGCTTTAACTTTTCCGGGGAGCTTAAACTATAAGTTGTTATTGAACATTTACTAATCGTGGTAGAACCCATGTAGCTGAGGGCGTTGGGGATGGCGTAGAGCTCAGTAGAGTATGTGCTTCAATCTACCCCCCACCAGTTTTAAATATATACATAAATAATATTAGACACATAAATTAATCACTAATTTAATTTTTTTACAGTATGTAATTGGATATAAATTAGTGTGATCCGAAACGTTGTTAACGACAATTCTCTAAGTATAACAACCTTTTACAAAAAGTGCCTTTATATGCCAATTTTTTTACAAGTATCGTTTTGAGTATTAATAGACAAAGACCAAAAATTTATAAATTCTCAGGGAATTTCTTAGCCAAATGTATTGGAAGAATAACATTGGCAAAAATAACAAAGCGACAACACTCTCAAAATTAACGATAACAAAAATAACAACATTAAGCATTAAAACATTACCAATTTAAAAAATACTTATAAACTTCCACTCAGCGAGGCAGGTGAGAATCTTTGAATCAAGAGACGCATCAAACGATTACAATAACCATTCAATAATAAAAAAAAAATTTCACTAGTTTCATGGTCCGTTTGACCAATTAATATCATTCAATTAATTAAGGTTTTTATTTGAGATAAAAAAAGCCGGTGTCACGAGTGGGATTCGAACCCACGATCTTCAGCTAGATACGCCGCTGCTCTACCACTTGTGCTATCGTAACTTCAATCCACACGGACACTATCTTCGCATCTCAATGACCGTTAATCAATAATTATTCAGAAATAGTGAGATGAGTTTGTACATCACACCAGACCGCATCTCAATATTTCTGAATTCTTATGAAAAATGTCAAAAAGGAGGGAAAATTCAAAAGGTGGGGTTGACATGGGAAGTTAGTATCCCGCTGGATAGGGGTCCACAACTCAAGTTGTAGAGTAACAGCGTTTCTAGCCGAAGATCGTCAGTTCGAATCCCGTTCGAAAAAAACCGTAATTAATTGAAATAAAAAAAGTTTTTTATAATTTTGAACTGATGAAATGCGATACGAAAAGAAATTGCTTTGTTCGTTATTTAATTTATCGTCCCAACCTGAATATCTGTTTCACCTCTGTAACGAGGGTCGTTTACCTTCAGTTGATATTTAGACCTGTTTCCTTTCTAACTTTTTCAAGCCTTTGAGCAATTCTCCTGTTAATCTGACTTGTCCATTGATAGGTCTTCTTTTATACAATATGAGAATAGGCTTTAGAAAAAATGAAATTTGAAAACAAACTAATTTTCCTATCTACTTATCCGTCAATTTTATAGTTTAACGGAATTTGGGAACTAGGGAATTTTGAACTCGATTTTACAAAATGTTTTTCAAATATTCATAATTAATATGTTGAATAAGAATCATGGGCTTTTCTTACTAATGAAATACGATATGTAAACCTAGAGGAAGAGCTTTCATGGCCGACGGTCTTATTAATGAAAACATGTGTTAACATGAAATGAATTATTTAACCGTTTCAATACAGATTAGGATTATTCCGTAGAAAAACCTTCCCCGGCCTTGAAATGCAAATCGTACCGGGACATTCTTCAGTTATTAAGAAATATCACTAATTTTCATAAATCTTTTATTAACGGTTGACAACTAGGAAGCAAAATGAAGACCGTCACGGCCTTAGGCGTTTATTTAGAGCGTGCATTTTTTTAAAATGAAATTGCTCAAACGTGTGTGTTGAAAACGGATTCGAATGAAAATCTTAAATTAAATACCACTAGCCCACGCAAGAGAAAAAAAAATGCGATGTTGCAAAATAACGAGAGCATGGGTGATCACTTTGGGCATCAATTCAAAACAGTTTTTCATAAAATTTTTGGATTTATATAAGTTCAATACAATACCCGCACATGTACACACACACACACACGCATGTATAGAGTTCAGCTTCTCACTTCTCGCAGTTCACCAGCAATTTCAGCTTTTTAAGGCAGTCCGTTATCCGTCCGGGGTTGGGCTGTCAACATCTAGGCAAATTAACACCCAACACACCAGTTTATAGATCCAAACCCATTCACACTTTACGTTCTTTCCTATTTAAATACCATTCTCTCAATTAGGGTGGTGGAGTACGCGATATTCTTCCATCATACTTTAGACCTATATATATAACTAATTTAATTTGGGTCGTTGGATAATCAATATTCCGCCGATGACCCTCTAACGCTATACACTCACGCTAATAAATGCATTCACTACTGACACACGCTATGTACACAATTCAACAACAATGCTTCCTCCAAAAAATCGGAATAGTGGACGTGTTTTTCTAAAATAGGAATACGAATATTTACCAAAAGTAGTAATTTACCTGTATGTACCTAATAATTTCCAATTTGCCTGCTCTCAAAAATTAATAATCTATGTGGAGCGCTAAATTATGGACAATATAATTTCTATATCGTAAATTGAATAAGAAAAAAATAACTAAAAGAAAACAATTTATAATTTATAGTATTAAATTAACTTTTTAGTTAAGAATTTTATCATTTTGACTGTCTTATGGCGAATATATTTTTCTCAGAACACTGAGAGTATAGGCTCTAATAAAAATTGCAAAATTTACGTACAATTAATGAAAAAATTGTAAATCATAATTTGAACCTGAATTTGTATTAGAATTTTAATTGGGAAAAAACGTTTTTTTGTGCGTGAAGGAGGTGAAATAAATAAAAGTTCGGCAAATTTATAAAACTTTTGTTCATTGGGCCAAATCCCTGATCCATATCTAAAATTAATAACTCCTTGTCGATAATTACATCCTTACTAGGTAAGGCAAGCAAAATATGACATTTATTCATATTATATATAGGTTATAAAATATGTTAGGAATTTATTTTTGAATGCTTTTATATACAAATTGTTATAAAAAATATTGTTTTAGACAATATAACATAAACCTCTGTATAATATCTTGTTTTGTGATTATTCGGAAAACGTGTGATGCAGTCTGGTGTGACGTAGGTTGCAGAAAAACATTTTCTTTATTGTGCCAACGTTTCGACCTTTATTGAGATCATCTTCAGGGAATTGTGTTGTATGTATTTCAAAGAAAAGCGTCTCTGATTGATAGCCATGCGAGTTTTTTCTTTTTGCTTCGTGTCCATATGTAGTGGAGACACGAAGCAAAAAGTATTCTGAAGGACATCGCCAACAATGAGAAAAAACTCGAATGGCTATCAATCAGAGAAGCTTTTTGTTGAAATACATACAACACAATTCTCTGAAGAAGATCTTAATAAATTTCGAAACGTTGGCACAATAAAGAAAATGTTTTTCTGAAACCTACGTCATACCAGACCGCATCGCACGTTCTCTAAATAATCATTAAGGTCACCAAACACCACACATATAATTTTATGATTGATATTGTTAAATGTTATTCTTATTGTTATTCAATAGATATACGAAAAGTAAAGAAATTAACGTGTAAAAATAACGTTAAACACTGAAAAATCATTAAACAAGGCAAGGGTATTATTCGTGGGTTTGTGGTTATTTTTATAACAGTATTATGTGTAGTTAATTTCTTCCCATACAAATCTCCTCCATAACTCCAAGCTACTATGCATAATCATGACACAATAAATAACAACCTTTGACATTTTAAAACCTAAAGTACGTGTTTAAATTTGAAATTTATATAATCATTTTCTAATTGCTTTTGTTTGTTGAACTGTATATACTTTGAATGTCAAATTTGTAACTAAATTATTCCATGATATTTATAATTATCATCGAATTTTATCACATCGCTAGTACTATTTTTGCTAATTGTTTTGCTCGTTTTATGAGCATCTCTATGAAAGGAAAGTCTACACACAAGGTTTAACTGATTGGTGATTAGTGAGAGAAAAACGAGCCAAGCTTGTTTTATCAATATTAATAGAGAAGTAATTAGCCTTAACCAGTTAAGGTTAGTTTAACGTAATTATGTTGGAAACCAGCAGAAATATCTTCTAGTGAATTATTCCTGTTCATCGTTGTTTTTAAGCGTCTTATCACATTTGGAAACTTAAATATGTTCAAAATAGAATATAAAATTGTAACTAACACTCTTCGGAAGATTACACCATCAATATTACCGTCGTCAAAATCAATACGACCTGTTGATTCAATATTTTTTGACTTCGATTAACTCTTAGAACAAAACAATCTTAGGAAAAAATGGAGGCCGGTTGATTTTAGAGGGCTGTCTTCAAAGGATTAAGTATACATTAAAGCCAAAATGAGTTTATCGATTATAATATTTAAAATATTTTACCAATTATCATGTCAGTACCTAATTTTCAAACTGCTTACTATAAAATATACATATATATCTTTTTAATGATTTTTCGTTGATACTGATACTGAATAAATTTATGCAAACGTTATTGAAGAGAAGTTGATTTTTTCTTTCAATATGAAAAGTTGCCTTTAGTCGATTTCTTGTGAAATTGGGTCAAATTAAAAGGACCTTTATAACGTAAGACACTTCGTCAAGTAGTTGGACGTCCTTGCAGGTTCTAACTAAGCAAACAATCGTGCGGATAAACAAAAACTGAATGAATCGTTTGAGCTCTTTCACGTTCATCTATCCGTCGGTTCAACTATTTTGCCCGCATACATTGACTAAGTTTCCACACGTACGAAGTCCATTTATTTACGGGGTTGTTACGGGCTTAACCGTATTGCGAAAGCCGCCTGCATTCAGCCGAAGGTAAACGTTGCAAAAGAAATATGACCCTAATAGTTGCTCGATGAAGCTATTTAAAGAAATCTGAAGGCGTCGCCAGTCAGCCTGTATTGAAAGTTGTGAACAATAAAGTATGGGACATAAAAAGAACGTTTAGAAATTTAAAAATTTTGTTCTATTAAAAAACTATTTAAATGGGGGAAAATAAACTCATTCAGATTCAATATTTAGACCGATCATTTTATAATTAATTATTATGTTATAGGTTTTATAAATCTTAGATCTAAGTTTTATAAATACCTTTTTTAGCTTGATAAATCAACCCCTCGCACTGTCTCTCCCTCTAAAACCAGTCATCCCTTCCGAAGATAATATATTTTCTGGCTCGATTGCCGAAGGACAAGGGCCCTGGCTTTTATCCCATCACATCCCAATTATTCCTAGAACTCCCCAAGGAAGCATCATTCTACTCAAGTATCTCAACAATAATTTATTCCGTTTCACCCAATGTCCACTGCTCTGGAAATGTAACATTTTGCTGTTTCCAAAACCCGGTAAACCCTCTCATAATGCTTCTTCAAACAGTCTACTGCATCTCTTTTCAAAGGTTTTTAGGAAAGTCTTGCCAAAATTATCAATTCCGACAATCAATTCTTTCTTCCATACCTTCAATTTTGGCTTTCGAGCCAGCACTCCACTACCCAGAAAGTGTTTCGCGATGGGAATCGCTTATCTTCATCCCTCGAGCGCAAGTCTCCTGAGCAAACTAAAGTGCATCCTGTCATATACCCCAAATACGAATCGTCAGAGTCCGCCAAGGATCAGATTACTCCGACTATTGTCCTCTGGAAACGGTTCTACCTCAGGGCTGTATAGTTGGGGCGATCCTTTACCTTCTGTACGCCGCAGATATCTCAACTTCGCCCTCACCATCTTCGCATCCTTTGCTGACGACCCAGCTATTCTATCCTGTCATCCCGAGCCCAGAAAGGTTCGCTCGGAGAAGCTCTAGGTACATGTCTTAAAAAGAGCTGAGAGAAGCAAACATTGGCGTGACCAAAAGCACTCATGTATCATTCACCCTCCAAAGTAAACCCCCTCATCAAATATTAATCAATAATACTCACATCCCAAAATCAGGCTACGCTCGTTACCTTGTGTTCCATCTATACTCAATACTAGCCTAGAACCAACACACGACTAAACCGACAGCCACTAAACTTTCGGACTACTCTACTGTCGTGAAAATCTAAACGCTCCATTTCAAACAGACCATCTTCAAGTCAAAACTAAAGCCAGTTTGGTTTGGTGGTTTGGGTATTGACAATAACTATGGGGCACCGCCAAACCTTCCAACATCCAAAGAATACAACCTACATCCTTCCAATCCAAAGTCCTCAGAATCATAGTCAATGATCGTTACTATGCTCTAACAAGACGCTTCACAAGAACCTTAACATCCTTTTCGCGCAAAAAATAATTTCCGAAGGGTTTTCCGCTTTCCGCTCTACCCTGGACCCCAATAAAGGTGCCCAATCCTTGTCTAATAGAAGCCACCGCTATTTAAAAAAACTGCTGATAAGCCTGGGTCCTTTCGTGTGTCCGGGACGATGTTGCTGTATTGGTCAAGTCGTCTACCGAGCTAAAGGCGTTGCCTTTTCTTGGAATTAGATCGAGGCACGGCGGTTTTCGCGGCGTCTTCATAGATGGGTCTCGGACCGTACAGTGCGAGGTTGTGACCACTTCATGTTTCAAGCGCTTGAGGTGATCGAAGAGGTGGCTTTGCTTGCCTAGTCTGCACGACTCCCTCAAAACGGTTAGTACTGTCCGTGAAGGATTCTCCGTCGATCTTCTCGTTGTGCTCTTGCTGGAGAGATACCACGAATTGAGCGTTTTGGTAAAACGGTTGTTTTGGTATGTGCATTGAGAGAAACGAAAATGCGATCAACGCAGATAAGGGTGGGTCGACCAACCTGCCCTAACCATATTCATCCAGCCCTCTGACTTTAACAATGCGATAAAAACATGATTTAAGAAGGGGCTCTGGGCCGAAATTGAAAATTTTAATTATATATATTTCTATATTTCATTTGTTATGTTTGAACTTTTTTATTTTGATCTCTGTACGTTGCCCTGTTTAATGATAGTTATTGTGCAAGAAAACAAGAATTTTTCGTGCATTACGATACAATAGTACCTCCGTTTGTTCCATACAAGAAAAGCATTTTTAATATATTATTTTGCTTATATTATATATACTCCGTTTTATTCAATAAGATCCACCCTCATAAACTTTATCAAGTACTAACTAATTACATTGGAAAACGAAAATAAGCTCATCCTGCTTTACTAATATAAACGTAGTTTCAACAATATTTTTTTCATAGAAGTATACATTCTAGAATGTGAAAGTTATTTATAAGAAGAATTGACGACCAAGGGCAAAATATCATTCATTACGCCCAGTATTGCACTGTGTGAGAATGTTCGTTCTTGGTCTGTTAAACGTGTTAGCGATCTGTTAGCAACTAAACGTGTTTTATATTTTTATTTATACATCGTGGTTACACTTACCTCTATTTACAATATTCGTTTGATAAAATAATAAATTAACATAAATCAACAACTGAAGAACGTTCCGAGTAGAAGGACAAGATTCGATTAACGTTCTACTTTTTAGGTTGGGCTTTGTATTACATAAATATACAAGTAATCTTAGTTAGCATAAAATATGGTAAAGAATAAACAATATGGGTCAGTAATGTTATTTTATTTTTGGATAAGTATTCCTTTAAATTTTGATCAAAACCTTATTAAATTAATTAAACTGTAAGGGGATTTTGCTAGAGAAAATTTGTTAAGTCGTGAGTTAAAATGTAGGTAATTATTTTGAACAGGTCAAACTAACAAACATGACTAAAATTAGAGTACATTTTCATAAATAGTCTGAAGTCTCGAAATTGGTGTTTTTAATTGATTTTATAGCCTTGAACAGGGTTTTAGCGTGTTCTCTCTCTCTCTCTCTCTCTGTCTTTACTTGTTCGTGTCACAAGTATAGCAAACAGTGTAATTACCTTTTGAAACCTATCTTGATGGGGCTAAAAATTGCGAGTGGATTTCTCACATTGCACATTAGGAACGCCTAGCCAATTCCGATAACTGTAATTTATAGAGAGAAAAAGGAGATGTATTAATGCAATAATCTTCAGGTTTTGCAAGCGATAAACCGACAGGAAATAAACTCTTTTCGGGTTTTCTAGATTCCCTAAGACCGTCTTTAAGTGGGATGGGCCGATTGGACGTTGTATTTTTGATTTGGAAATTTCTACATAGGTCATTATCAGACAGTACAGCCACATCTATATTTACGATCTAGTAGATGTTTCATTTAAACATTTACATTTATTTTATGTAACTAAAATGCAACAGAACGAAAAATTTATTTTATAGCAGCATGGCATATTTTGTAGCATTAAAAATCAATATTTTGACAAAACCGAACAGATTTAGATTTTGTACATTTATTAAAAAGTGACTACCTCTCGTTGCAAATTCGAAGTTCGAACAGAACTATCGCCATTCAATATTCAAAATTGAACCGACTTTAGTAAAACCAGTGGACGGTGACGGAGTGGTTAAGGAGTTCTGTGCGCATTTGCCTTGCTAAATATTCTGGGTTTAAATTCAGTGTTGGCCATGGAATTATAATTGATATTAATGTATTACAATTAATAAAGGCTTTTAGTAAAGATAAAAAAGTCAATGGCACGAGCGGGATTCGAACTCAAGATCTTCGGCTAGATACGCCGCTGCTCTACCACTTGAGCTATCGTGACCTCGATTCACTCAGACACCAACTTCCAATCTCAACGTACAACCTTTCGAATTTTCCCTCTTTTTTGCTACTTTTCATGCCTTAATTAATTGTGATATATTAATTGGACAAGCGGACCACGAAATTAGTGAATTCAGATTAATTTCGAAAAGGTCATCACAAACTTTACTTATTTGATTTGGAATCTCACGTGGTCCGAAACTTTCCCCAGAGTGCGAAGCACGAATTGTTGGCTTCTGCAGACCATTATAAACGTTCGACTATCCGTCCTCTGACCTATCAGACTATTATAATATTTAGATATCTCCTTTTACCATTTATGGAAAGACCAGACAGAGGTCGGAGAGGGTAAGCAAAGGGCGGTAAATTGGGGACCACTTGTGTAGAAACCTTTTCTTAACGATATAAGATCAGTGGAGTCTAGGAAGTTACTGGGACTTACGTTCGATCAACAATTCAGATGGCAGCTAGGATGCCATTGCGGTGAAGGGTTGAAAAGTACTCAAATTACAACAAAAGAGGGTAAAACTGAATTTACTTTTTTTCTTCGAGACTAAAACTTGATCCAAAGTGTCCATATTACTAAAGTATATCTGTCTCTTCTGCAGGGCTGGAGTGGACACGGTAACCTGGAAATATTTGACTTTGCATTATTATTACATGATATTACCCGAAAAAGGGGATTTTGAGATGATCGATAGAAGTTAGTTATAGAAGTTCTTTAGCCAGACTGCGAAGTGGGATTGCAATCACCTGAATTTTGTTCTGAACCCTGGTCGGGGCTGTAATAACTTAGATGTCGTATGAACTTGTAGCTTAAGTTTGCATATTTTGTTTTCACTTTGTTCTTTTTTCGCAACTTTTTTTATCTAATGTTTTAAAATGCATCTCTCTCGCTTAAAAATGACTATCATAAAACATCCAAAATGTCTATCCAAAATTTCTACGAACATAATAGTAAAATCAGTCGTGCGAAACATTGAATGTTAAAACATTACACGCTACAAATGTAACATAACAATCAAGGCCAGAAATCCTGTTTAGCAAATTACCAAAAGTTATTAACAAGTTATGCTCTAATTTTTTGTTATTAAACTGACTAATAACATTTCCACTTGAACAATGTACTCTAGTATTGCACACCGGGGGATATAATATAATATATCCTGGAACCCACCAGTGGGATCTTGGAGTGCCGATTGACCTGAAACTAAATAAACATAACATTGACTGTGAAGAATACGTTCCGCTTTCATAGATTCAGTTAATTCCAATTTTCGCTTTCGTAATAATAAATAAAAAGGAGGTAAAAAGCTCTTACAGCAAATCAAGCTTTCAGCAATTATATCGTTATAATGACAGCTGGGAAAATTATAACAATAGGTTAACTTGGTCATTTAGTAAATTAAAAGGAATTTTTTTAGATTGCATACAGAAAAGCATCTGAAAAAAACCAATGGTTCGTAACTTGAGAAAAGATGACTTAATAATAAGTACAATGAGGCATTGGCAACTGCTCAAAAATGAATGTGAATATGTTACATTTCGTGGTAGGATCACGTTCCCTGCAGAAATCTCTTAGACTTGTTTACAAACCCCAAGATTTTGGACCATTTTATCTCGGGAAGTGATTTGGTGACCTCACATTCAAAGATTGCAACTCTAGACCTAGAGCATACCTATCACACTTAATTATTCTTTTTATGCAAGGGGGTTCGAATCTCGCTCGTGACGCTGTCATTTATATCTCTTTTTTTTTCCAAATTTGTTGTACATTACAACTACCTTAAAGTAGGTAATAAGTAACAGTGAGAACGGTAATTAAAACAAAATTAAAACCAAGAGTGGAGAAAACACCCATTGGTATTACTCCAATGTTACAATAATATTGTGTGTTCAATCGATTTGTGTGTCATTATCACTTTCTCTGTTATCACCATCACTTCCTAGAAGATCTCGCGGCCCTTGTCTCTTCAGTCGGCGAGGTGGGTTTGAGGGGATTCGTCGGGATGCCAGGTTTCTGATGTGTTGATTTACATTAGTTGGGAGGTTTTTATGAAATTTACGGTAACGGAAACATATTTCATCTTGTACAAACGGAATAATTTACAAGACTTTATATAAAACGAATATTTAATTGTTGACGTTGCAAACTCAGTAAAAGCCTTATTCAATCAAAAGATTTTTATAGCTTTTATTGCATACATAATAATAAAATATCTTTGCTCAGCCAGTTAATAACAGGTTAAATACCTGTATCCATAATAGTGAACTTTACCGATGTGCTTATAAATTACTTAATTAATTAGAAACAATGAACCTAAATAAGGATTACGTTAGACATCGAAATACATTGTACAAGTTTAAGTATGTTTTGTAAAAGTTTGCAACATACTTTCAGAATTATAAAAATTGATAGAAAACAAAAATTTCATGGAAAAAAAATTACGTAACTTGCAGGTGCTTAGTTCAATCATGTAGAAGGGCATTGAATAGAAATTCCCGATTTCCATACCAAATGGTTCGGTAAATTAATAATTACTGTTTTGTTTCATAAGTATATTTTTATTTAGTTGTTATATAATGGTATTGCAACAGGTCAACACCAAAAGTTCAGGTTTTTCCCGCTGGCAAAAGCGCATTTTG
Source organism: Cimex hemipterus (assembly GCA_039619505.1). Lineage (NCBI taxonomy): Eukaryota > Metazoa > Arthropoda > Insecta > Hemiptera > Cimicidae > Cimex > Cimex hemipterus. The sequence continues at coordinate 28,419,456 of CM077104.1, read as the reverse complement.
AAGTACTTTGCGAATTTAGAAACGCTTAGATTCGAACCTGGGACCCTTACAAAAACGAGTCCCATAACTGACGCGAGCTCCTAGTTATTCATTTTTTTTTTAATTTTTAGCCGAGGGCACATAAACCCTCAGAGTGCCGGGGTTTTTGAAAAAATGCCCATTTGTAGGAATGCAGAGCTGATGGATTCGAACCCGGGACCTTCACCTTACAGTGACGAGCACCGAGACAACGCCTAAACCGTTGCGGCCACCGACGCCCCTGCTAGTTATTCATTAATTAAGAGTTTGTGGTCGTCTTCGAGTAAACACATGTTTAATTGATCGGCACGATCTCTCTACAAGGTCTTTAAAACGGTTTGATTTTGTAAAAATCATCCTTCTATTCTATCTTTGTATATTTTCTTCTTTGATCCATTGTTTTAAAAATTTGTATGGATAGTAGTTTGTGAAGCCGTTCCACTTTTTTAACTAATGAGTTTATTCGTTCCGTTTGGGCATGATTTAAAAATTTTGCTTTTTACCGCTCACTTGTCTGTTTGCATTAGAATCAACTACCTTTATTAAATAGCAAAAAACGACTGAAACTAGAACTCTCTTTCCTACTGTAGATATCGATAATCAGACCGATGGATACGAGATTCGAGCCTCTTTTCATGTTTCTAACAAAAAAAAGGTTAGTTTCTTTAATCTGAATGAAAGCATGACCTTAATGACCCGCTCCATCAAAAAATTAATCTCGCAACTATCTAAAGTCGACAAATACGATATTTCGAAACTTGGTGAAAGGAGCTGCTCATCACCATATCGGATAAGTTTTACATACATCTCATCCAGAGACCCGTATTTTTTGCCGACAAAATTTCCAAAATTGTTTACTGCTTAAAACAAAAAAACTGCGATTTTGACCAACTGTTTGTATTGACGTAATATTTTATAAAACCACTCCACGGATTAGTTCAATAATAAAGATAACAGTAAACCTTGAAAGATCTAAGATAACACTGAACTCAGATCTAGGGCTTTAGCCAGTGGAAAAACTGGAAACACGAGTTTTTTAAAGTTTTATATATATATAATAGTGACGTACGCTTGAATTTTTTTAAGGTTCATTAATTTCAAAACCTCTAATAGTGACGTACGCTTGAATTTTTTTTAAGGTTCATTAATTTCAATTAATGAATTCATTAATTTTAATTAATTCAAATTAATGAACCTTAAAAAAATTCAAGCGTACGTCACTATTAGAGGTATGTGCAGATGCATAAAGCAAGATGAATAAAAATAGTGTAGTAGTAAAAACGCATATTTAATGACAACCTATTACAGAAAGCTTAAATTTAAACTGAAAATCGATCATTTATCTTCGATCAAAGATTTATCACCGCTGTACTGTGCATTATACAATTTTTCTGAGCAAGATTAGAACTTATTTTATGATTTTATATTTAACCATCGACTATTGATACAGTTGACTGTACGCTGAAGATACGGAATTATTTTTATTGCTTTAAAAAGTTATGTTTATAAGAATAAACGAGTAGTATATATTAAATGTATAATTATATGTAATATACTATTCATGCATTGGCATTGAAGGCATTGTAAACATGATACGTACATACAGATTTATTTTATATTATTCTTTGTTCTTTGTACAAAGCTAAGATTTGATTTTTCTAAACTAAATTTAATTGAGTAAAGAGCTTTAAGGACGCTTTTCTTATCGAGAACTAACTAGATTTGCAACATGGTAAATTCTTTACCTCGGAAATAGTTAATGTTCTAATTTTTGAATAAACTTAAATAATTTTTTTTATTTCGGAATCTCAGGTCTAGTTAGACAATAATTAGAAGGCGGAAATGCCGTCTATGAAGAGCTTATACCGACTCTTTGGACAACTAGGGTAATTTAAACAAGTGCAGATATAAATAAAAAGAAAATAGCAGACGTTATTCAATCACTTTTTTTCACTTAATTAATGGAAAGTAGTGTCACGCCCTACATATTACGTATTGTAGATTGGTGGAAGAAAAATTGGTATTTTGAGACGCATGATGCAGGTTGGAGTTCTATCCTGGAGTTTGCGTAACATATGTGAGGACACATTATACATCACGTTTTTATCTAATACGATTACCCGTGGTGAGGTAAATTAATAATCCTTTATAGCGGAAGGATCAAGTGTCCTGATTGAACAACTACCCTTTCTCTTTCGCCTATGAGTTTTAAGTTAGGATTCACGGCTGATTATTGATATTATTATTTAATTAATCTTTAAGTAAGGTTTTGGTTGCAATGAAAAAGTTAGTGTCTCGGGCGGGATTCGAACCACGAACTTCGGCTAGATACGCCGCTGCTCTTCCGCTTGAGCTATCGTGACTTCGATCCATTCGGACACCAACTTCCCACTTCAATCTGCCTTTCGAATTTTCCCTCCTTTTTTAACATTTTGAAATTTTCTTCATTCAAGCTCTCCGTGGCCATTTCATTTGTCGCCGAGAATCGAACCCCGATTACACTACATTTGAAAAATGGTAAAAAAAAAAAAAGAGGGAAAGTACGTCGAGATGGTGAGTGGTGGCCGAGTGGATCGAATTCGATGGCTCAAGTGGTAGGGCAACAGCATATTTAGCCGTAGGTCTTGGGTTCGAATCCCGCTCGTAACGAGTTTTTTCATTTAAACCGATATCTTACATAAAGATTAATTAATTGAAAGAAGTTATTTGGCCAAACGGCCCACGAAATATAAAAGAATTATTATTTTTATTATTATTTGTGAATATAATTATTCCTTACTAATCGTATCTTTTCTACAATCATGTAGTGTATATTTCCTTCCAAATCCACCAAGGCATAGATTAAATTTAAACTCCGAAAACATGATAATTAAAAAATCGAGAAATTTATGTAATTATTGTGACAAAGTACAAATCTATTATTATATCTAACTATCATATTGATTTGATTTCATTTTTCTCGACGTTTATAAACTTTAGGTTTTGAAAATTTAAATGTATGTTTAAATTTTTAAATTATTCCTTAAAATTAAAATTTTTGTCAGATTTCATCTGGGGAGAGTGTTCTTGCGGCGGACCACATTAACCGCAGTTCGTCCCGCGCCTTTCCCAGGCTTTCTTTCCCGGGGATGTTCAACACTTGGTACAAGAATAACGTATTCGAACAACACATAAATTCCGATATTTCCACGCTGTTCCACGAGTGGGTAATAAAATCAGTTTGGTGATCGTAATAGTTTTGTGCAATCAATTTTTAATCGTTCCATGCGAAAATAAATTTTTTCTGTATTTTCCCGACGATACAGTCTCCCGTGAATGTCTCGTAATCTTGGTACGCAGCCGTTTCCCACCATACGATGGATTTACATAACCTCATTTCTAATTAATTATTGCCATAATATTTCGGTTACCTTTGTTGCAAAAATAATTACATTTTAAATCGTTAAAGGTCGATTTGAAAACATCGAAGTGCCTCAAAGAAGAGGGCCGAACGACGGAAGAGATCGAGAGAGAGAGAGAGAGAGAGAGAGAGAGAGAGAGTGAGAGAGAGAGAGAGAAAGAGGAAAGATGATGGAAAGAGAGTGAAGGAGAGGGGGAGAGAGAAAAGATGGAATGAGAGAGAGTGAGAGAGGAAGAGTGAATGAAAGAGAAATAAGTGAGAGAGAGAGAGAGAGAGAGAGAGAGAGAGAGAGAGAGTGAGAGAAAACAGCAGAGACATCGGCCATCATCCGGACGCTAAAAATGATATGAAAAACCTGATCAAAAGGAAATGAACAGTTCGGCAGAGAAGCTCTCAATTGTCAAGTGCTGGGCCGATAGGTGGTCCTCAGCGGACATGAATCGAAGAAGAAGCACCATCTTCATAATAATCTGTGCGAAGTTGACACATAGGCACTTTTGGGAATAGATCCGGCAGCTAGATAAAGCTAGATGAGCTCCTCATTATTAAAAGGTGTCAACCTTTGGCTCCGTAAATAGAGTTAGAAGGCTTGCCATGCTGCCTGTGTAAAAATAACCCCCCTGATCCAACTTTTCGAGAAAATATGGTTGTTTAATAGTAACTGTATACATTATTCGGTTGATATTTTTTTCCATTTCCTTTTGTATTTGAAATGAATGAAAGTGAGCGCGTAGTGTAAGGGGATTGTAGAATATCGAGTGTAAAGCGTAGAAATATCAAGTACTCTATCGCCCTAATGGTAATGCCAATTTATTTTCTACGGCCAAAAATATAGTTTTATCGGAATAATCCGTTAGTCGTTTTCATAACATTTTCTTTCAAAGTTGCCAGTGGAAATCGTCCTATGATGAATGTCCGCCTGCGTCCGGTTTGCCTTCATCAACCGGTAGTAGGTCCCAATAAAATTTCACAATGAGGAAAAAGGAGGCTCTATGAATTTAGAAAATCAACCGTTCGACCTTCCTCCCAGTTGGGCAAGTCTTGTGAAATCATTTAACCGATCTTGTTGTGAAGCCGGCAATGTAATTACGATAAGGGCCCGTTAATTCATTCATCTTAACTGAAATCTCAAGGATGCAGTCTATAAACTTATGAATAAACAGTGGGTAAACTTTTATCAAATTAGGAAGTTTCCGTTTCTTGATTAATTTCCGTGGATGTTTAAAGTGAAATATTTAATCAACTTTAAGTGTGGGAAATGGGAGGTAGACAACAAAACTTGAAAAAAAAAAGTGATAGCATATAAGCAGGCAGAAAGAGTAATATTGTGATACATACATATATAGTTTGATGGATAGACAATCAGTTACATAGAAAGATGGATAGTTGGGTAGGCAGACAAACCGTCAAACAAATATATACAGAGAGAGACAGTAAAAAATTAAGAGAGACGGAGATAAGGAAAATGTAAATAAAATAAATACGTAAGATTTATCACAAATAAACAGACAGCAGAGTAAGAGACAGAGCTCAATGACAGGTAAACCAACGGAGAAAAGGAGAGGGCGATAGGTTGGCAGATAGATATGGAGATAGAGAGAGATATCGGGAGAGACGGGAGAAAAATAGGCAGACCGTTAACGAAAATAGGGAGAAGCAGTCATAAAGAAAGAAGGATAGAAGGAAAATAGAAATAAAGTAAATACGAAAGAGAGACTACAAGCAAAAGACAGTAAAAGGGACAGAGCGACAACACTGACAAAAACGGTAAAATAATGAAGCGAGAGAGAGAGAGGGAGAAATAAACAGATAATGTAAAAAAACAAAATGGCGAATATAGGTAAGCCAACGGAGCAAGTGACACACAGATGTAGCTTTTATTTTCTCATTTATGTTTTTATTACAGCAAATAACATAACATTTCAAATTCAATTTATCACATTACTATGCAAAGCACCTCTGTAGTGCTGTTTTTATTACACTAATTACTGCATTTATGGAATTGAGCAAAAAGTCATAGTAGTAATAGTAGTTTTGAAATATTTCCTTAAAGCATAATTTATCTTTTTGTAATTCTTTTATTACATCATACATAATACTGACTTCAAAAAGATAACTAAATTCAAAAACAAAATACTAAACGGACTAACCAAAAAATTTAAAAAATATTCAAATCTAAGTGAGTGTTGAAATAAATCCTTTTCCAAAAGGTTTTACCCAACTCTTCTGGTAAAATATGTTTTTCAGGACAGTAAAGACGGACGTTCGTTTGTTCTTAAAATAAAAATAGGCAGTCTTTTTCAACCGGTTTCAATATGCATATTCATCAAAAATGTATAAATATATTGTAAGTAAAATGGCACAAATACTTTAAACTTGCATAAATCAAGCTGAAAAATCAAGCAGACGTAGATATAAAATAAATATTTGCGCCAAGTTAAATGTATTCAAATTAAAACAAACGGATCACCAATTAAAAACGTAAATCTATGTCATAGTTGACAAAAAAGGCATCGTTTTAATCTAAGTAATTTATTTGGAGAATCTCATTAGATAACGTTTCATGCAACATTAATGATGCAGAGGTGGATGTGAACGATGCGGGTAATTAATGCAATAATCCTTCGTAACATCGATTTTTTTTCTTATATTTTACAGCCTGCTCCCTTTAAGATTGCATTTACAATTATAAATATTACAAAATGATTTTTAAATTAAAACACTTTACAATTTTTTCACTTCACTTCGGTCACTTGGTTGTATTATTATTAATTTTTTCTTTATTGATTTTTTTAAAAATATATATTATTAATACATTTACAAAAGTCTTTATTGTCTAATTTAAATAATTGTTGAGGGCTAGGTTCTTCCTTGAGATATCTATTGTTCTTATAAGCTGTGCTTTGGAAGATTCATGCAGTATGCAGAACATGCTCTCAAGTTTGAGTTTTTCTTGACCTGCAGTTGCATATTCCATTATCCTCCACTTTAAGCCTATAGAGATATTACTTGTGTTGCTTAAGTGCGTGAGTCGGCTCATAGAAGTACGAAGTGTCTAATGCTTTCTTCGGTGCAAATGTCGAAAAAAAATGTTTTTGTTTTTCTTTCATTCTCTTGCAGCACTCCAGAATATATATCACAATCAGTTCGCATCTTCAGGTTATACCTCGTCACTAGGCTAATAGACGGTTCATTTTTAACGTCAACATGAAGCGGTAAGTTCCTGCCAACCATCTGCCTCTTCGTTTTTGATGAACCTTGACCTTGTAAAACCAATTAGAAGACGTTTGCGAGAGAAAGACAAACAATGCAAAAAAAAAGATAAAGTGAAAGTGAGAGAGTTAAAGACAAAAAGAGAGAGAGAGAGAGAGAGAGAGAGAGAGGGACAGAGAGAGAGAGAATGAAAAAGAGTAAGATAGACGATAGAGGAAGGAAAGAGACAGGGGAAAAGAAATAATGAATGGATCATTTTATTTTTAAAAATTTGCAATTTTATGACTTCAACAACCTCTTTTATAATTAACGTGAAAGAAAAGAGAGAGAGAGCTGAGTTGAATTGAAACGTTTTATTTATAGTACGCGAAGATTTTTATCATCTTGACCTTTCTTACAAACAGTTCGTTTTTACAGAAATAAATAAATACGAAATAAACAAACAAAATGATTATGGATATACATATTTTTAGCTTCAATCAGTTTTACTAAATTTAACATGTACACAATATTTCTTGTATTGTACATAACTTAAATGTGTTATAAACGATGCAAAATTGCAAAATTTCAACTTAACTAAAATTACAAAAAGTGAATAAACATAAAATGTAGTAGATACACGAAAGAAAAAAATTAAAAAATATATAATTAGATATTAGCCATTTAACAAGTGAATTAGCGAACGTATTTATCAAGATTTGCTAGAGAAAAAAACTATTATATTCAAAATAGAAAATAAAAACCAAAATAAACTAAGTTTTTTGTAAGTAAAATTTATATGTAGACATAATACAAAACACACAGGTAGATTGATAGGCACAGATTATACATATTTAGAAATTACTATCTCTTTTAATTTATTTTTGAGTAATTTTTTGTTTTTTAGATTTTTTATTCTCTGATGGTATATTGTTCATGGTCCTAAGACTTTTTTAATAAAAAATAGTTGCTAAGTGTTTTGGAATTAACAACTGACTTGAATGTCGAGTATTAGATAGAGGGATAGAGAGAGAGAGAGAGAGAGAGAGAGAGAGAGGAGATAGAATGAAAAACCGAGAGAGAAATAGTGAACGAAAAATAGAATGATCGACAAAGGAAGGACAAAGAGAGACAGGGGAAAAGGCTAACTGAATAAATATCATTACATTTAAAAAATTTCGCAAATTCAGATCTTGAATTTCAAACCTTCCAAATCTTACAATTAAAAAGAAAAAGACAGTGAAATAATGAGTGAAAGAAACATACACTGAAAGAGAGATAGAGCGAGGGAATGGAGATGGGATGTAAAAGAGGGTGAGAGAGAAAGAGGACAAACTGACAAACAAAAAGACACCCCGTCAAACATATACACATTTTACATTTCTCGTCCATACCCATTTTTTTTATCTCTTGAAGTTAATTTTTATTAAATTTTAGTTTTGTGTGCAGGGAATTGAGCTCGCTTTTACTCAATAAAAATTTATATTTTTCGTTATAGTGATTTCTCAGAATAGTGATAAATATGTTTAAAATAAATACGTTCTTCGCTCTGTTTCCACCATGATTGGCAACATTTTCAACTTTGAACACACTTTTTTCATTGTATTCTTGCATAATTGATTTGAATAGAATCGATATATAAAAATTTCAAATATCCCAGAATCGAACATTTGCCAAAGCATCCAAGCAGAAATAATTAACATAATACATAATAATATAATATAATAACAAATAATAAGTAAATATGGGCTAAACAAGTAGAAAGTTACATTTAAAATAACCTGAAGAGGGATAAACAACAATGAGCAAGGTGAGCTTATAAAACGTTTTGTACAAGCTATGAAATATAATTAAATTTAAATGGCATGCATTTTTTTCTCTCAACAGTAGAGGTTATATCAACCCTCCGGGTGCCGGTTTTTTTGAAAAAAAAAAAAACCATTTGTAAGTATGTCTGGATTCGAACCCGGGATCTTTACTTACTGAGCGCCGTCTCAACGCATAAACCGTTGCGGCCATAGACGCTCCTCGTCATGCATATTTTGTAATTAATATAACTATAAAAATACTGCATATTGAGTTTGAAATACACAATAACAAACGTGTGTCCGATTTTTTGTCTTTGAGTGTATTTTAGAAAGAATTTCCCATAAATTTATTTTTACATGGCAGTCATATTAGTCTTTCTCTTTTGTAATTTTCTAGCATGGCTTGTTACTAATAAAATAAATATATTTAAATCAAACTAAACAACAAGAAACTAGATTTAGTTCACAGATATGCTAAAATAAAATGTTATTCTCTAAATGTAACAATAATTAAGGAATATTACATGACATATCTTTAGAACAATGGACATTGTATACATGGCAACTGTAGTTTACTGTACGTAATATTTACTTATTATATAATATTGCTATTACCAGTTACTAACGTTAATTCGCAATAATATAATAGGAGTAAGATATTTCTGTATTAAGAATACGACGCGCAAGAATGGCACAACTACAAGACAAACACCTCGAACTCTGAAGATGATCTCAATGAAGATCGAAACGTTGGTACGATAAAGAAAATGTTTTTCTGAAACCTACATCACACCACACCGCATCTCACGATTTCTGAATAATTATCGATCAATGGTCACTAATCATCAATTAAGACTTTTGTAACTGTTGATTCGGAATATTTACAAACTATTGATGCAATTAAGCAAATAAAAATAGATAAGTATTATTTTACTCAATGTTTGACAACGGTGCACTGAAAATATTGGCCCGCGTTCTGTAGGTGTTCTGTTAAAATAAGTCGTTACTGTTCTTTCAATATTAAATAACAACCATGTAAAAAATTAACAATTTTACATAGTTAACAAAAGATTTTGAAGCATCTTGCTGGGCTAAATGTAAAAAATGGTTGGAGTGGCCATTATGTTATCAGGTAAAATAAGTTAGTTTTCACACCGTCGACTTCCTTACAACACAAAAACAATAACAACAATAAAAAAAAACATTTTTCTACAATTATGTAATGCATATTTTTAGGTAATGCAAGTGTGAAACAAACCTCTTTGTTCATACTAAGGCTATTAATATATTAACACTAATCTTTATACGTTTGGTGATAATTCCAATTTTAATGTTCAACTAGGACAAATTTCAGAATTACATTCACTAATTTTTTGGTCCGGTTGACTGATTAATTGTAATATATTAATTGGTTAAGCGGACCACTAAATTTGTGAATTTAATGATTTAAAATGAAGTAAACTTCACTAAAGCTCACCGTGGCCATTTCATTTGTCGTCGAGAATCCAATCCAATTACACATTTGAAAAATGGCAGAAAGGTCGGAAAATTCAAAAGGTGGTGTTGAGATGGGAAGTTAGTGTCTGAGTGAATCGAAGTCACGATAGTTCAAGCGATAGACCATTGACTTTTTTATCTCAACTAAAAACCTTAATTCATTGTTTTAGAATTACTTTATATTGTATTTATAATCAATTGGAATATTCAGAACCTGAAAAAAGTTTCTTTGTCGAGCAATCATACTTTCCAGGAAACGCGAAAAACGGAAAATCTCTCTTTTTCGCTTAATAATATAGGCATATACTTGTCCATTTTGTTCTTTTATAAAGCTATGATTTTGAAGTGGTTAAAAATCGCATTTAATGCAACTCAAATCGTTATCTTTTTAAATTGCGAGGATAGGATGAGAGGGAGATTGAATGAGCGTGACGACGGACAGGAAGAGAGAAAGAAAGAAAGAGAGAGAACGAAGTAATTAAGTTAGCGGTAAAGACCCAGATAGAAAAAGTAATGAAGATATAAAGGTAGCGAGATAAATATATTGAATTAGAGTGTGAGAGGAAAACATAAATAAGACTGAGATGAGATTCAATACGAAAGATACGCGAGTTAGCAAGAGAAAGACAAACAGACAGTAAAAGAACGAAAGACATAAAATGAAACACACTATAAAGCAATTGTGGATTATTTCAATAAATAAATTTAAAATTATCACACTAGCTCCTTTTAAATAACAATATTAGTTTTGCGGAAGAGATTATGTTGATTGATGATACCAATCATACAAGATTTGCTCGGAAGGATCATTCTTACATTTCTTACAATTCTTACATCTAATGTGAAATACAATGGTTATTAATTTTACTCTACTTTTTAATTTATTGAACATTAATTATTTTCAATAACCGTATGTTTGTTGTCAACACGTTCCGTCTATTCCTTTTACATTGAACTACGTATGTGTTTACTTAAAATTGCGTATCGAAATGAATATTCTAATTTGCATAATAATTGAGAAATTAAAAAGTAAATAACTAATAAAATAAAGTAAGTTTAAAAAAAATACTTTTCAGTTCAATTCAGTAAAATTCAGTACAAATCGTGAATTATAAATTGCCAATATAAATCTACAAATAAAATTTCACTCACAAACATTAATTTTTAAAAAAAACATAACACAAAACAATAATAGTAATAAATTTAAGACATCAATCATAACTAGAAAAAAGATGATTTTTAAGATTATACTAGAAATCTTCGATATTATTACATCGTTTTTGTGTAGGGATTCTCAAAAATGTTATTGCTCCATTTACTGAGACCTATTACACGTTTGGAGAGAGAGAGAGAGAAAGAGACAGACAGACAGACCAAACAAGTATTGAGAGATACAGTCAAAAACAATAAGAGTGAAGGAAAATGTAGTAAGCAACTAAAAGTAACTTCGAAACACAGTAGACAAGCAGACGGACAGTGTACGAAACAGAGCGATAAAAACAGGTGTGAGGGAAAGAGATAAAGACAGATAAATAAATTGGCAAACAGATAGACAGGTCGTCAGGCAAATACGGAGAGATACAGTCAAATATAAAGAGATATTTTTCAAGTACAAAGAGACCACTTTTAACTCACAAATGTATCTCGACTTGCCCTGTATGAAAAACAAATTCCACTGTTACTGGCAAGCA